>PVIC010004890.1:0-60367 GCA_004025085.1 Thryonomys swinderianus | reverse complement strand
AGTAGAGCAAGGAGTAGAAAGGGCTGCACCCTGGACACGGGACGTCTGGCCCTCAAGGCCGTGGTAGGTGGGGAATTCTCTGGTGAACACCAGCCTGATGGGGAGGCTTGATCTCAGGAATCAGTGGTTGGTTCTGCAGTAGCGGGGTGCTGAGGAGCCTTTGGCAGGCCCACAGGCGAGGTGGGGAGTGAAGAATGAGAAATTGGAAGATTGTGTTCTTGATCAGGACAAGAACAAAGGCAGCTACCCATGTTAGATGGTGAGTCCAGCACTGACTTAGGTGGCTCTGTCCCTGCCCCTTCCCAGCTGGGTGGCCTTGGCTATGTCTTTACAGCCATCTGAGCCTCCCTTTCCTCATCTATCAAATGGGAATAATATTGGCACAGGCTACACAGTTTCATGTTAAGTGTTAAGTAAGTTGATACAAAGTACTTAAATCATGAGTTGGCACGTACACAATAAATGATATGATAGAACAAATAAGTATTCACCACACTCTCTGTGTCGCTTTGTCTTCCCCCATGACTTGGGTGTTATGCTCATACCCTCTGTAGACCTGGCGTAGGTTTAGGAAGCTTTCATGCCAAGTCCACAGGTCTCCAGTGAGGGCCCTCGTGGGGCAGGGATTTGGGTCCCAAGTGAGAGCTCACAAACCCTGTGCTCTGGGCTTCTCCACCTTCTCCATGCACCTGTGGAGCTGGGTTGTTCTGTAAAGTGCAGGCCTGGAAGTCTGCAGGTCCGGGAAGGGGCCAGGAGACATCTGTACTTCTGAGATCCTATCAGGTAGGCTGGAGGCCACACTGCCCAAGTCTTTGCTCATCAAGTTTAGAACGTTGACTGTCCAGGTTTCTGCATCTCCATATGAGTCTCCTCAGAGTCAGTGTCACTGGGACCAGCAATAAGCACTCATGGTGATATCAGTGGCTTTGTCAGGCCATCGATCTTAGTGATGATCAGACTCATTTCTGAGACACCAGCCTCACCCTGTTAACTTTTCCAAGAGCTAATGTAAGCAATTGCGTATTTCCCTAATGGTTCATTCGAGCAATATGTGTCACTTGCTTTCTGTAGTTCAGGCACTACTGTGGGAACTCAGGGCAGAAGAACGACTTAGGCAGGAGCATTTGCCCTCGGGGGTGGGGGCTGAAGGAAGCGCCTAAGAGCAGCGGGTCGCCTTCCTGGATACTCCAGAGTACAGACAAGTAATTCCAAGGGGAGGCAACAGGAGGGTGGGGTAGGAGGAGACTTTTGTGGCATCCATGTAAACAGAGCCCTCGGGGACACAGGAAAGTATCTCGCCTGCCTATCTGGGGAAGAGTATTGCACACCGAGGGAACCGCAAAGCCAAGTCCCCGGGCAGATCTGCTGGGTCTGTTCGCAGAATGACAGGGGGCGATCGTGGGAGCGGGAGAGGGAAGCCGTGGAGGGACGAGTGCATGTGGAGGGGCGGGGCTGGCTAGGCGGCCCCTTAGAAGGTGTGGAAAGTGTGGACTTTTACTTTCGCCAGGTGAAAGCTATGGTGAGATTTGAATGGAACAGTGTGTGTGTGTGTACATCCATATGCGCACACACACACACACACACACACACACACACACACACTTACATGCAGGTGCTTTGGCTTCCGTATCCAGAAAAATGACAGAGCAGGGTTTCAAATTAGGTAGGAAACGGACAGAGACGTCCACCCCGAGTCTGCAGATGACTGCTTTACAGTATTTTGAAGTCATGGTAAGTAGCCACTGGCAGGGTCATTAGGTTGGACTCTGCCCGTGTGAAGAGCCCGGCGTTCAGAAAATGGCTGAAGCTGGCCTGAGCTCCTTAGACCCTTACTACAGCCCTATCAGGTAGAAGATCACGGCTTTCCACAGGAAACAGGCTCAGAGAGGGTAAGCCACTTGTTCACAGTCACACAGCAAATCAAAGGCCGAAGTGGAATTCAGCATTGTACTTCTACTTTGACAGTGCCCCACGCCCTCCCTCCCATGATCATGAGTCACAGAGAAATACTGAGCTTACTCTCAACGGCCTCAACTACCCTCATCTTTTTTTTTTTTTTTTTTGAGACAGGGTCTCGCTTTGTAGTTCAGGCTGGCCCTGAGCTCACTATGTAGCCCAGGCAAGCCTCGAACTCAGCAATCCTCCTGCCTCTGCCTCCCGAGTGCTGGGATGACAGGCGTGAGCCACCACGGCCGGCACTGGGGTATGCGGTATTGATTGTCGGTGGGCGTGAGTCTCCACGCCCAGCATTGTATGTGGTTACCGGGATCGAACTCAGGACCTTGCGCTTGCGAGGCAGGCACCGGAACCACTGAGCTAACCCTCCGGCCCATACCCTCATCTTTATTAAGTGACAGGCCGATGCCGGAAGAGCAGATGAGAGCGGGGGTTCAGAGCTGCCCTGGGCAGCACTGCGAGATGTTCCGTCAGAGGGAATGGAAAGCACTGGCAGACTGTGGCTCCGTCGCTGGCCCAGAGCACCGCGGCACGTGTGAGGACCCGAGTTCAATTCCCAGCCGTGCAAAAGAAACTCGTCAAATTTAAAAAGTGGTTACCCTGTATGACTACAAGGCCCCGGGCTGGGCGATTGTTTCGTTTCAAGAGGCGCCTGTCCGCCGGGGTGGGGGTGGAAGTGGGGGTGGGGTCCCGTCCTCAGCTTCCCCAGCTCCTCCCACTCCCTGCGCCCCTTCTGCGGCCACGGCCTGGAAGCCTGGGCGCTCGTGGAGCCGCTGCGTGTGGAGAGGGTTTGGAGGCGCGTGCAGGGCACGGGGGAAGCGCACAGCAACAGCCGAGGAAGAGAAAGAGCTGTCCTGAGGTCGACGGCCCTGCCGAGTAGCAAAAGCTAAGGGACCTTGAGTGGGGAAAGACGTTCTAGCTCGTGCTAAAACGAGTCTACTCATCAGTCCACTGAACTCCACGGTATTCCGCTTGCACCATTTCCTGCTCTTGTGAACGCACACATGCATAGGCGTGCACACACGTATATGCGTGCGCGCACACACACACACACACACACACATACACACACACACACACACACAGGAAAGGCTGCAAGCTGCCTCCACAGACTTTCTATTGCTTCAGAAGCCACTTCCTGGCCTGCGCTTTCCTCTGAAATCTCGGTCTGACATCTCGGCCCCGCAGGCAGTTATTTCTGTTGGGCCTCTGGCTGCGAGATAGGCAACGGCCCTCAGGAGCCTTGTTCCATGCGGTGGCTGAGGTGGCCACACCGCCCCTCCCCCGCAATCCACTCCCCACCAACATCTACTAAACAAGACAGACTCGTGTTTTATTTTCCAAGACTGAAAAGCCTCACTGTTTGTTGCCAGGAAATAAGCATCCTGCAGACTGGTATGTATTTTCTGGCACATGCGCAGGGCTGTCTACCCAGCTGCTGCCCAAATTAGAGGACAGGACGTTCCCCGCGGGCAGAGCCCGCGAGGACGTTATCTGTGAAGCGGCAGCAAATTTGGAGACTTTGCCACTTAACCGCCTCCTGACCACAAGAAAGTCATCTCGCTCCGAAAGCCAGTCAAATGGCGCTTCCTGCCCGCGTCCGCGGTAGCCCCCACGCGCTGCGCCACGGGCCTCAGTCCGCCCCACCCGCTAGCGCGGAAGGAGGAAGGAGGAAGCGGCAGGCGACACAAGCCGCACTGCCCCCGGGCTGCCCCCAGGACGCGGCGCGCTGCTTCCGAGTCAGGCTCTGGACTTTGGCTCAGCCCTGCCTGGACCACTTGCGGCCTTCTTAGGCCACATCAGGGCTAGTTCTTTGCTCCTGGCTCGGCTTCTCAGTGAGATCCTCCTCTTCAATGACCTAGTGATATTTGTCACCCCTTATTACATTCTGTGTTTCTCTTAGCACTTAGGACCTTCTAACAGGCAGACTTAATTATTTTGCATAGAGTTTCTGTTTCGTCACAAAGTAGTAGCTAAAGACTTTTTGTTCGGTGGATATTCATCAAATGCGGAAAGGTGAAGTTAGAAAGCCACTTTGAAAATCACAGATGAAACATGCTGGGATCTGAGCACTGGTCTCCACGTACTACAACCTATGCGCTGATGTCTCTGAGTGGGTCAACATTAGGCTAATGACAAAGGACAGGCTTAGGGGTTGCCTTTTGAGGGCAGGGAACCTGTCCACTATATTTTGCGAACTCTGGCTTCCAAGAGTTATCAGGAGATAGCAGACGTCAGGTCCAGTGAGTGCCAAAGTGTGGAGAGTCTATGAAGAAATGGTGGGTGATCCTATGAACAGAAAGGGTAATTATTACCTGCAGATGGCCACCCTGAGCAGATGGAGTCTGGAACTTTAATGGTGGTGGGTAGCAACTTGGGTGAAATATGTGCCCTATGCTGGTCACGGCTCTAAATATTTATACATATCAACTCACTTAATTCTTACTCAACTCTCTGAGGTCTATATTTCCTTGTTGTTTCCAAAAAGCAAATGGGAGTGCTTAGGCGCAGTTGGCTGAGTGTGATCACAGAGCTAGTCCTAATTTAAGGTGGGATTTGAACCCTGGCAGTCTGAGCCACCATGCGTATTCTTAATTCATGCATTTTGACAAATCTAGACTATGAGATTCATGTAGGAAAAAGGCTTAAGACTATTTCATATGCCAAGCCTTGGAAGGAAGGTTAAGGAAAGGGTAATGCTATCAGAACTTGGTATTTTCCACTGTTTCTGACAGCAGTATTAGAACAAACTCGTAGATTACTCTCTTGGCTAATGTTGGCAAATGCTTCATTCCACTGGCTGCTTCTAAAGCTCGTGTGTGATTTATGGATCAGGTTCTCTACGTGAGACGAAACTGGGATACCGATTAGGAGGAGGGTTTATGGGCCGCAACCTTTGTACTTCATCTCTGAAATTCTAGCTTCTAGTACAGAGGTTGTATCTGTGAAAGGAACATATAAAGATGCTTTGCCTATGGACACTACTGAATTTCATGAGTTTGACCTACAAAATAAAATGCTGTATATCAAAGAACAGGATTAGAAATTATGTAACTTTCAGAATTGTTTTAAGATCTGGAGACTAAATGACTATGGAATTGTATCACAGTAAAGAACTCCACTAAGCTAAGTTTATGCCAAGTAAGCAGAATTAATGTAGTTTTGTTCTTTGTTGTTTTTAATATTTTGTGGAAATAGGCTAATGAAATCGATATATATCCTTCTAAGGATATTTACAAACATACCACTGTTATTAAATTGATGAAGCGAGTTTGAATTGTTCATTGGTATATCTTTTTTTTTTTTTTTTTTTTTTGAGACAGGGTCTCACTTTGTAGTTCAGGCTGGCCCTGAGCTCACTATGTAGCCCAGGCAAGCCTCAAACTCAGCAATCCTCCTGCCTCTGCCTCCTGAGTTCTGGGATTACAGGCATGAGCCACAATGCCCAACATTGTGGTATGTGGTATTGATTGCTGGTGGGCATGAGTCGCCACACCCAGCATTCTATGCGGTCACCGGGATTGAACTCAGGACCTTGCGCTTGCGAGGCAGGCACCGGAACCACTGAGCTAAATCTCTGGCCCCTCATTGGTACATCTTTAAACTACATGATTTAACATATGGAATTTCCAAGATATGTTCCTATGATAGTGTTCCTTTAAGGGAATAAAAATATTACAATTACACTGAAAATTGAGCCTATAAGATCACATTATTTATACTCAGTTGTTCAACCTCATTGGCAATGGTAAACAGAGAGAGCTGTGCCGTGGTTTTATGCAAATCTAATTGGGGGATCTTGGGAATCCCCATATTCATAGGCCACCTAATATTTCCTGTTAAATGTATAAAGACAGTAATTTCCACAGCCAGCTATGGTGCTGATCTCTAAAGAAGGTGCTAGACTTGTGATCACATTCTGATAACTTGGCAGGATGTATTTTACTGACCTGTAGTATTTGATTCAGTGGTAGTCATCACCGGGTGTTGGAGAGGGAAAGTGACAAAATTCTGCACCATGCCACAGATGTTCACATAGTCTGCTCTGTGCCAGGCCCTGTACTCTGCCCTAGAGATGCAGGGGTAGAGAAGGCACAGCTTTGGCCTGATTTACAGCACTGCCTTTGCTAGGAGACAGTGTCTGACAGCTTTAGCATCCAATAGGAAGCTAATTCAAGGCATGGAATGTGAAGGTCTTCTTTGCTTTGGAGAGGGCATCATCAGGGCGTGCTATTCTGGCTTGGTGTTTTACCTTTCGGTTTTCACTAGGAAATGATAGCTTTCGATGTAGAAATCACATGGCTTGACAGTTTGTAATGTGGGTGATTAAGGGCTTTCCTAAGAAATGTGGAGTTGACAACAACTATAAATAAAGGTTTAGCTATTCATAATTAATTTAGTGTGGCTTATATATTAGTACAAATGTTAGCAATGTCACTTATAAATGCATCATTGACTGGGAATGGAAATGGCTTATTGGATTTTGTAGTCCATTCTCTCTCAATGTACCATTGTTCCCTTCTGTATTTTCCAGCCACTCATGTTTTTAATGATTTGATATATTAATAAATTAAAGTTGGGAGCCCACAGAGAGAAAAAGTATCCATATATTAGAGTAGATTATGTTTCTCATTGGAGGGTCATACTATTGCCAATTTAGGAATTATTTGCTTTTTAACACAAAAACAAAGAAAGGAGACTTCAAGTTTCAAGAGACAATGTGGAGCTTAATATGAAGGCAAGGCAAGAAAATTATAGTTATTAATAGGCCTTCTAATTGAATAAAATGATCATAATTCAATATCTAGCCTTAGGGTGCTGCAATATTGTGCCATTTTAGTATTGTAACCATTTTGGATACCATGTTCCTTGGGAGTTTCCCAAAACGTCCTTGAAGAAGTTAAATAACAATTAGCTCTTTTAATAAGAGGTAATTCTTTATCTCTAAGATCTTGGCCCTTATGCGAAGATACTCACTTTTTCACCCTTCCGTAGTAAACTCATTGTATGTGTTTACCAAGAAGTACGACTGCATCGTGTCCTCTGGTTGTTAATCAGTTTTTCCCCACCTCACTATGTCTGTGTCTCTCACCACCCTTGTCATGCTCCCTCTTGTTTGAAATGTAGTTTTTTTCCCTTTTATTACAACTTACTTCTTCCAAAACAAGGGCTCAAAGTAGATTAAATCACAGCCAGTTAGACAATTATTATTAGATATATTAAGACCTGGACTACTTGATAGAAAAGCATCAACTGGTTTTGAGTATAACAAAAATAGAAAGCACAAGCAAACTGTCGTGCATGTAGTTATCAGAATATGAGATGCTTTTCAGTCTTTCAAATCACCTGAAATTTCTAGGTGACTGTTTTCTTGACTTCATTGAGTACACAGAGCTTTTTGATAATCACTTAGTTATTTGCAACCATGTTCTATGTGGGAGTTCTGTATTATACGAAGATTTCCTTTGCACGAGAGAACTTGAGACTTATTTAAGATTGCTGCGATTTCGGTGTCACTGCCTCATGGCAAATTACTGAGGAAGCCAAGGATAATGGTATTTAGCTCTACTACCCAGTTTGGACACCCACCACTGTGTTCATGTGGATCAGCAGTGTAAAATTTTTGCTGGTGGTTTCTGTGTACTGCTTGAACAGTGACTAAGGAACACACAGTCTTCTATTCTTAAGAGTGCAAAATAAGAACTTTGTACTCTCACCTTCAGATTCCACACTGCAAGTTATTTACTTAACTTCATTGCTCTGACACAGCTATCTCTTTTTTCTCATGTTGAAAATTCCAGTGATGTGGGAGAAGCATGTAGGGCCTTTGTGGAGTTTACTGTAACAGAAGAGACTGCAATCTATCTAAATATCCATGGGTAAGAGCCAGAAAAATCAAGAAAAATTGAAAATAAAGGAGAAGAGGAATAATCAATAGTGTTACATTCCTAATAAAGTGGGAAGAGGGGTAATTCATCCATACTATCGGTAAGCAAAACGGTTGTAGAATATTGGTGCAAGAACCCTATAAAGACTTGGTCACTCAGAAGAGAGCTCCTGGATTCTGCGCGAATGCAGCTTCTGCCCTATATTGATCTTGTAGCGATCTTTTAGTCTTAAGAGAAGACATCATATGTTTGTTCTTTAATATCCTTCAAAATGACACTATTAAGAATAGAACTGACTCAGATTCCCAGGCCAATATTCTTTCCCTATGTTATGTAGTTGTTGTTGAACACAGTGTTCTTTAAAATTATCTGTATTATTTTAGTATATGTGCTGCCAAAGTGAGCACTATCTGTATTATTTTAAACGGCTCATTAACAGTTTTCTCTGTTCTTCATAATCCCATCTACCAGTTTGATTTGGAGCTACTTTGTGTATGTGAAATCAGTCTGGAAGACTAGGTCTTCCTTGCCCAGATATCTGAAGCTGCTCTGTTTTCTCACTTCCTACTTAATATTTCTTTCATCTGTCCTCACTTGGTCCTACTGCCTCATCATGCTACAATTTGAAATTAACTCAGTCGGTTGCTTACTTGTGCATGATTTGGCTGACTCGGGGAAGGACTGAGTGCCAAGAGGGTATGCAATTTCCTTGTTCTGATTCTCAGGTCATGTTCCCAGTTCTGAATGACATCTGTAAGAATTTAACAACTGTCCTTCCCCTAAGAGCAGATTTTATATCAAATAAATAAGAAACTCATTAATGAGGTCCTCCCAAGTGGGTAGTGTACTTTTCTTCATTTTTTTGATCCAAACACTTATTGAATTACCACTGTGGACTGTGTATTGGGCTAAGAGTTTAAAGTACAGCAGAAGTGAGACGTGATGTCTGGCTTCAAGAGCTCACAATCTTAAAAAAAAGAGAGAGAGAGAGACATGTAAAGAAAAACAGAGACAAGACAGTATATTTGCCATTCATAAAACATCCCTACTTTCTCATCCTTGGCTTCATTTGAGTCATCCAAGGACATTTAAAAAATACTGGTGCCTGAAGAAAGCTGGACACAGAAAGCCACATATTGGATGATTCTACCTGGTTGAAATAGTAACACTAGGCCAAGGCATACAGATAGAAGCTACGTCAGCCCTCAAGGGCTGAGAGATAGGAAATGAGAAGAAAAGAGGCAGTGACTGCTAAGAGGCATGCAGTTTCTTTTTGGAGTGATGAGTATGTCCTAGAATTTGATAGTATTGATACTTGTGTAAGATTGTGAATGCTAAAAGCATTCGTCTTTATACTTTAAATGTGTAATATGCTATGTGAATTATATCTCAGTGAAATGTTAAAAAAATTGATGTCCAGCTTTTCGTCCTGATGAGTCTATATAACTGGCCTAAGGCAATGGTGGTGAACTTATGACACACATGCCACTGTGGGCATGCAGAGACGTCTTTGCCAGCACATGAGACAAGTCACCTCAGCAGCAGAGCACTGGACAACAATGGTTTTTTTCTAGGGCAAAACCTCAGTTTTCAGGTTTACTTGCAGTGTTGATACTTTGTGATAAATAAGCAGGTTTGGGGTTGGAGTCTGGGCACTTGGTCTCTAAGAGTTTCACCATCTCTGGCCTGGGGTATAGAGTTGAACAGGCGATTTGAAAAATTTTCTGGGCACTCAGTCTGAGAACCTCTGGTGCAACCAAGTAATAACTCAGAGGAGGCAAAGAGCAACCCCACTCAGGTGAACTAGAAAGAGCTTTCAGTGGCTGTGGATGGCTTAAGGGTGAGTAGATGATTTGAGCTATGACTAAGACTTGACTGGGCCCAGGAGTGATCTGTTATTGCTAATTTGTCAAGATTTTGGCAACGCCTAAGCATCAATCTCTTTCTTCTCTGTTGTCAACACAGCACCTAGGCAATCAAGTTGGTGAGGTTGCTTCCCTTCAAAATTAATAGGTGGGATGTATTGTACATTTATGCAACCAATATGCATTCTGCTTTTAATAGATGCTTCGGCCACAGCATAGTAATGATTTGAGGATATGGCAAGGGAATTAAAAAGCCAGTTACATTTTGATCAGCTTTGCACCATTGATGACTCACTGCCAGTATTCAGGCAGATGAATCACTAAAGCCTTTTGCTTTGTAGCCCTTAGCTGGTAACAGAATAGCTGTGTAGAAACAGGGCACTGTAGGCCAGGAAAGTTCTTAACTATTAGCCCTCACTTTTGCTATTCTAAAACTACCTTTCAAAACCAAAAACAAATAAAAAACCCTTCAAATATGTTTGCTTTGGAACAGGAAATGGCAATCTGGTCAAGGAGAAAATTGGGACATATGATTTGACTGGTAGGCCCCATCCCTCACTTCACTTTTCACCGTTTAACCTCTAAGTGAATTAATAAATTCCCCACCAAAATCCTTATTATCTCAGGTGAACACATTCAAATGCTTCTTTGCCTCCTGTTACTTTGCATTTAAAACATGATTATAGTAGACAATGGCTTTCTTATTTGCTAGGGATGGATACAGACACCCCACAACAGCAAAAACAAGTGGGTAAGAAAGATGACAAGGAAGAATATGAAAAAGAACACAGAGACAGACAGCAGAGATGGCAGAGAGACAGCAATGCAACATACAAGGGCCAGCTCACAACTTCACTAGGCACTTCCTAGAATCTGAATTTTTATATGACCCTCCCTAGATACACACGTTCCCAGACTATACTGGGAGAAACTTTGCAATAATGATGGCCATGACTAGTCACCCTGACAAAAATAGTATTCCACTAATATAAAGCACTATTATTGTTTAGGCTCCTCACAGATCTTAGGCGATAGATTGGGTGGACACTGTTTTCTTCCTGCTCTAAATGAGGTTGTATGAAGTTATGTGATCTGCCCACAGCTGTGCTACAGTACAGGATAAAATTGGATTGCAGTAGTACGAAGTCATCCAGAGTCACAGCAAGCAGTAGTACAAGCCCCAGCCCTGTTTGCAGGTATATACAGTAATAATGCCAAGGGACAGCTCCAACTCACAGGCAAACGGTTTTTAATGCAGGGTGCTTTTCGGGTTAAGTTTCAACACTCTAACACATAGGACCTTTATGTTGGTTGGAACCCTCACTTAGATCGAGTGACCTTATGTGACATTTATTCACTTAATTGATAAATATGCTTCATGATTGAGAAATTACTAGGATAGTCTTGACTAACCTTGAGTGTAACCTTTGGAAACATTATCAGTTTTGTACATATTATTCTGTCCTTATAACCTTGTACTGTTATAAGATGTATCTGCATATTGCACATATCTGTGTATCAGTACTTTCCTTCTGTAAAACATGACAGTAAGCCATAGACAGTATTGGGGAGTTCCTCATTAGCCCTGTTTCCTGCCTTCATCTACCATTGTCTTGGGCCTTCAGTCATCCATTTAGTTGACACCTTTGCCTCATCCCCAAAAGTGTAGTTTGCTTTTGGTCCACTTGCCATCACCCTGTTCATAGGTCCCTAATAAGCTTTCTTTCTACCCATGAACTGGGTTCTTAGTATTTCCCCCCATCATCCTGGCCACCAGGCTGTTGAAGTTACATTGCAAGCCCACGTCTGTATGTGGGCTGGAGCACAGCTGCCACCCTGTCACCCTCTTCTGCCTTCAGTGCTACACAAGGAGACTATCATCAGCTCAGCATTTGTGCTCAGCCCTTCCTTCTCCGGTGGTGGTGAGCTGCCCTCGTGTTGTCAGTGCAGAGAGTCAGCCAACAGACTATACACCTCAACTGTACACCATACATGTGGTGGATGGGGAACTGGTTCCCAGAATACTCTTGATCAGTCTTACAATTGCCTAATGACAAACTTCCAGATCTTCCAGAAAGCCTCTGTACTTTCTGGTGCCTTCGTTTCCATAGGGTTAGGCCAACTAATTGCAGTGTCTTCTTCCATTCAATCAACTGTCAGGAACCGGGATGCTTCCTTCTCTCACATTCATATCTTGAACATGGACACTTTTGCAGTTGTTTGGAACTTTATGCCATGTTTTGTCAGTTTCACCTCCTGCTTCTTACATTTCTTTAGCTATTTTCAGTCCAGGCTGCCTTTCGTCTGCTGCTCCTGCCTTGTGATGTGACACATCAGTCCCTGGGCTGAGTCAAGGAAACCCCAACATGGTCTGAAGTAAGGGAGACTGCCACACCGTTTAGTGTTGGTACTGAGAAGTGGAGATGTCCCCCCCATCCTGAGAAGTAGCAGAGCAGCTACACAAGAGTTTGAAGTTTTAAAAAGCTGAGACATCAAACCTATATGATGTGATTTGCTGAATCCGATACTGTGTATGGTATAAGTCATCCCTGGATGCTAAATGCTATGACTTTCAGTCAGCTCAGGCTGCCTGATAGGATGGCTCAGACTGAGTGGTTTGAATAAGCAACATTTATTTCTTAGAGTTCTGCAGTCTGAAGGTCAGCATCGTTAGGTTATGCTAGCAGAGTTAGTTTGGGGTGAGAGCCTTTGTCTTATCCTGTGGGTGGCTGCCTTCTTGAGCGCTCACAGTCTTTGTCTGAGAGCACATGCAAAGGGAGAGAGGGAGCCAGCAAATTCTCCGCTGTCTCATTTTAGAAAGACACCATTCCCTTCATGATGTCTGTGCTCTCAAGACCTTATCTAACCTTAATGGTCCCATTTCCAAAACCATTACTTTGAGGATTAGAGCTTCAATATATTGATGGGGTTGGCCATAGACACTCATCTCTAACACTAAAGATGTGAAAGAGAGTAACCCCACTGTTCCCATCATCTCTGGCCTGGTAGATGTATCATCCATGTGAGCTGCTAACACTAGAGAATTCAGGGCATGCCTATGAGAGAGGAAAGGGAAGCCTGAACAGGGAATGCCACCCATGTATCCTTATCCAGTCTGATCTTTTTGGCTATAGATCTACTATTTTAGAATAAAGCCAAGTAAGAATGCCCCTGACTTGAATCAGACTTCCTGGCCTGGTCTAATGCAACTGTAATCAACTGTGCCCCCCCCCCCCACCATCTGTAGACCTATGAATGAATTTACAGGCAACACTCAGTGGAAGGGCCTCTGTGGGAGGCTGTGGATCACTCCGCCCTCACATTCCTTTCTTTTCTCATCCCTTTATTTGAACTCTTTTTGCCTCTGATCCTGAAATTGTGATTGCACTGGCATTGAACAAAATCATTCTTTTAAGAAATTTTAAGCTGCTATTCTGTGCCAGGTGCTATTTAGGGCGCTGAATATCCAGCAGTGAACAACAGAAGTAAACTCCTGCCCTAGGGAAGCTCACATTAAACAGAATATTAGACAGATGGTGAATAGAGCAAGAGAGAAAATTCCACATGCAGGGTAAGGTGGCAAGCAGTGCTGGGAGCCACATTAAACAGGATGGTCAAGAAGAGCATCACAAAGTGTTGCTGAGGAAGTAATACTTGAGGAAAGGCCTGGGGGAAGGGAGGGCCTAAGTTATGCAAAAGTCCTGAGCATGGAGTTCCAGGAGCAGAGAAGAGACCACCATGGCTATAGAGGACTGGAGGGGGAGTCTGTAGGGCATTGCCAAGTGCTTACACAAAAGCATAAGAGACAAACTGCACAGGCCACCACATTGTGGTTTAAAGAGAAAGTCAAGATTTTCTGGGGGAAAACCACATGGATTTTCTTCATTCATCCATAATAAATACTCATGTTACCTCCTTCCAGAGATTTTCTGCTAAATTTTATAGCCAAGTTTATGATTTATCTTTGGATGAGGTTTGCTGCTTGCCTTCCCTCTCTTGGGTATGATGTTTTCTGCTAATTTGATGTGGTTCACATTCAGTAATGACAAGAGTACCTAGTTTCTAATATCCCTCTGTCCCCTTTGACAGTATTGTGGTTATACTCCATAATAATGCTGAGTGCTATCATATATTGGGTGCCTGCCATGCTATATAATCTAATTTCACAACAACCCTGTGGACTAAGGATTATCTCTAATACACAGATGAGTAAATATTCTAAGGCTCAGGAAGGATGACCAACTTGACTAAGTTTACAAATACAGACTTTTAATTAAGCGTCCTTCTTTTACCATGCTAGGCTGCACATCTCAGTAGGCTGATTCCGCATGAATCCAGTTTCACAGTGCTCAACCTTGAAATAATCTCTGGAAGCCATGCCTCTTGAATCCTTGACATTTTTTTCCCATATCAGGTCCTGGAACACTCTGACGTCTTAGAAGGTGGAGACCTCGCTTCCCTTATCATGCTTTATTACATTAATTTGTATCATTCTCCTCTGATAGGAATTTGTATAACCTTTCTTTATCCACAGTAAATTATAACCACTTTGAAACAATAATTTTAGTTATTACCAGAGTATAAGTAGAAAAGTAAAATATCTTTATTTGATTATGCAGCACCTATTTTTCTAACATTTACTTCTTAGAATTTCTGTTCACCTCTTTTTCTTCTTTTCTTTTTGCAACCCTTTCTTTGCAGCAGACATTAATAAACATCCTTCATTTCATAACTCTCTAGGGCAACTCTAGGCACTTGGAATATTTTTGCTGCTTTCAACAGTGTTGTCATTTTATTCTTCAATACAGTTGATATTGGCTTCTACCATCACGGCTCGATCAAGGAACATTTGATATGTTTTCCTTTTCATGAACACTCAAGGGGTCATGTGGTCATATCCAGTCCCATTCCTAATGTTGGCCTTTTCTCATCTCACATTTAAGTGTAATGGGTGAGGAGCTAACACATTTTTGAAAACACTCTAACAATGTACCATTTAATTCTCCTTAAATTATAATGTCCTAGGAAACACTGATACTCTTGGTTACATGATCAGTGGGTCTCAGTGCTTTAGGGCAGGGTAGATACAATTTAAAAAAAAAGAAACAGTCCTTGCTGTAGGGTTCTAATCATTAAATTAGATTTTTTAAAAACTCAGGGAGGCAGTAGGCTTTAGAGTTGGGAAATTCCAATTCCCAAAAAACCTTTTATATATCAAAAGACAAGCCTGTCACACTCTTTAGCATGTCTATAATAAAAAGGAAAACTGACAGTCCAGATACTGGCAAGGACACATAGCTATGGCTCCATTGCTGTTGGGAATAGAAAAATGGTACTGACACTTTGGAAAAGTCTCACAATTCTTCAAAACGTTAAAAATGGTGTTTCCACTCACGCCTGTAATCCCAGCACTCGGGAGGCAGAGGCAGGAGGATTGCTGAGTTCCAGGCTTGCCTGGGTTACATAGTGAGCTCAGAGCCAGCCTGAACTACAAAGTGAGACCCTGTCTCAAAAAAAAAAAAAAAAGAAAAAAGAAAAAGAAAAAGAAAAATAAAAATGGTGTTTCCAGCAATGAAGTTTCTAATAATATACCCAGGAGAATTAAAAACACATACATACAAAAAGGTATATAGGAATGTTTGTGCACTACTATTCATAATAACAAAAAGTAGAAACAAGCCACATGCCAGTCAACTGATGAATGTATAAGCAAACTGTTGTGTATGCATGTGATGGAGCATTATTCCACTGTAATTAGGCATGGAATTCTGATATGTGCTGAAACATGGATGATAGTTGAGAACATTATGCTACATGAAAGGACACAAAAGGCCATATACTGTATGATGATGCTGTGTGTAAGTGTCCAGACCAGGCAACTCTATAGAGACAGAAAGCAGAATAATTGTTGACAGGTTGGAGTGAGGGGAGGTTAGAACTGATTGCTAATGGATGTGGAGTTTCTGGTGAGATGAATGTCCTAAAATTAGATAGTGGTGGTGATTGTATAACTATGTGAGCTTATTAAAACCATTGAACCATGTGCTTTAAAAGGTCTCATGGAGCATGCTGAGAGGTGGGAGGGAGAGAGTGAAAGAAAGAGGGACATATAAGAAGCCAGATGCCACTTCTTTTTCGCTACTACCTGGCACAGAGGGACCCAGAAGATTCTACATGGTTCCTACAAGATTTCCATGAGGCCACTGCAGTGCATGGCGAGTTGACCTCATGACGGAGGCTGTGGGGCAGACTAATCCAGGGGCAGGGAGGAGGCTACAGCTGAGACTCATAGGACCTGACGGCCACTCAGAGCCTGAGAGGGGATCGAGTCCTCAGGGTGAAGAAGAACATTGTGCCTGATCTTGGAGGGCTGAACAGACTGTTCGTTTCATTAGCCCTGCACTTATTCTTGGGTTCCGGGAAGGTGTTCAGTGATAGTGTGGGAGCTCATATGGAGCCACGACTGTAGAGGCCAGTGGGGAGTCACACAATAGCGTCTGTGTCAGTCTCTGTCATCATATTGGGTAGAGGGAATAGGTGGACACTAAATCTCTGGAACCCTGAATGTTTACCCAGTGGGATTGTTAACGAAGAAGAGACTACTTTTGATGGACATAGACTGCATGTCCACAAACTAGGAGAGTTTAAACTGTCGCTCACCACCACCACCCCTCGGAATGGACCTTCCAGTGGACATAAGGACACCTATAGGGCTTCTTGACTCTCACTGATACTCTGGATGAGATACTCCTTTGTTGTGAGGAGGAGTTGTTCTGGGAATTGTAATCTGTTTAGCTGCATCCATGCCCATCAAGTTTTAGACCCCAGGGGTTACACAAGCACATACCTTAGTCATGGCTGTCTGGCCCCTGGGATGGCAAAATGCCTTCAAATCAAAAACCACTTTATTACAGCACAGCTGAGGGAAGGTATATTGATGAGCTTTCTCATCACTGAGCCATACCACCTGATACAACTTCAAGGAGGAAAAATTTATCTTGGCTCATAGTTTCAGTGGATTTAATCCACAGTCACTGGCTTTAAGGTAGGAACAGTATGGCAGAAGGGCATACTGAAGGTAAGCTGTTCCTTCCTGGGCCTCCAGAAAGCAAAAGAAGGGAGGAGCTGGGGCAAGAATATATCCTTCCAGGTCACAGGTCCAGTGAACCACATTGCTGAATGGTCACCACATCCAAACATGACTTTTAAGGGACATTTTAGATCCAAGCCATAACACAGGGTATGTTTTTCAAGCCCTCTTTCTATGAACACGGTCTAGTTCAGGCTTCAGCTATTCTACATAGGAGATCAGCAAACTTCCCCTCCTGTAGGGCTTTCTCCCCTAAGGCGTCTCCTTTCCTGCATGAGGCCTGTCCTTCTTTGTGTTCAGGCTTTTCATCTATACTAAAACGGCATCCGATGTCACTGTTCTCAACGCCCCATAGGCTGTGTCTAGAGTTTTCTGGGTTTGTGTGTGATGTGTCTTACCTGTTCTGAGACGTGTTTCCCCAGCTGGTGTGATTCTGATTAGTCGTTCCAGGTCTCCTCTGATCTCTGTCGCTACTCTTTCTTGTACCAGCCCCATTTAGCTGTTGCTTCTACCTCTGCACTTCACTTTGCCTCTTCTTGCGTGAGCTGAGCCCGTGTCCCCTGAACCGTATCTGCCCTTGTTCTCTTGGCTCCTTCTCCACGGGTTTCTTGGCCCTTCCCTTTTTCTACTTGCTCCGCCTCCACTGCTGTGGTTTGAATATGGTTTGGGTAAATCCCCCAATACTTCACGTGTTAAAATTCAGTCCCCACTAGGAGGTTTAAGAGGGCAGAAATTTACTGCAGCTGTACTGTTTAGAGGCGGGGACTTTGGGAGATGCTTAGACTACAGAAGGTCATCAAGGTAGAGCCCCAACATTGAATTCTGGTGGTTGTATAGAGAGTTCTAGCAAAAGATACGGATGCGCGTGCATCGGTCCTGGGTCTCTCACCACAGAAGGTCCCATGCTGCCTTGGGACTCTGCCAGCAAGGAGGTTCCCATCATGTGTGAGCTCTGGAGCTCGGTTGAAACTGTGACCCAGAGCGAACCTCTTTGCTTTCTCATGTACACAAATTCACATAATGCATTTCAAGCGTTGGAAAAAGAAGACATCCTCCCCCACACAGAATCCTTCCACAGCCTTTCCGGCTGCCACTTCTAGCACATCTTCCGAACTGAATTCAGTTTTTCTGCTGACCTAAAGGTTATATCAGATGCCTTTGCTTTCTGGGAATTTAATTATGACAAATATGTTCTTAGGGTTCGTACTGATTGGATTAGTAATCAGGGTCTCATGCACTCCATCTCTGGGCAGCTTTAGCGGCAGATCTGAACCTTCCCTCGCAGGACTCTTCCTTCTCCCTTTCTCCCTGCCATGTGGGAAGGTTTCTTACCTTCTCCATTCTGTGGCTTCCACTCTGCCCCTTTCTCCCATGGAGGATGAAGGAAAGACATTACATGCATCAACTGCTTTCTTTTTACCTTTCTTCTTACCTCACATGATGTTCTTTCTTCTTCCTTCACTCCGCTGCATTCCCCAGATTTTTCTCTTTTCCCTCAGATTATTAAATTAATTGAATCCTGTCGGGAATACGGAACAAGTGGTATTAGCTCTATGGATAGGCAAGGACAGAGGCAGAGTGGCATATTACTCGCATTTTCTAGGACATAGAGTGGCATATTCCTGCCAGCACTGACATAAGAAGTGATGCCCCATCTGCTAGCCTGTGACCTTTCGCTCTCTATTGCCCAAGTTTGCCCGACCTGCACTTGTGTGGCCTTGAACAGCTAATGATGTGATTCCAAAGGTTATAAACTTTTCCATTGTGATGTGATTTTTAGCATTGTTTTTCATGATTCGATTTTGTGGCGTCTGAGTGGAGATTGCAGGTGACAGTGGAGTGCTAGGTAGGGGAGGGCATAGTGCACCTATAGAAGTGGGAAGAGTGAAGACAGATATTGGCTGTTAGTAGGCAGAATGTGAGCGCTTTTTTTTTTTTTTTTGAGACGGGGTCTCGCTTTGTAGTTCAGGCTGGCCCTCAGCTCACTATGGAGCCCAGCCAAGCCTCGAACTCAGCAATCCTCCTGGCTCTGCCTCTCGAGTGCTGGGATGACAGGCGTGAGCTACCACGCCCGGCACTGTGGTATGTGGTATTGACGGCTGGTGGGTTTGAGTCACCACGCCCAGCATTGTATGTGGTTACCGGGGATGGAACTCAGGACCTTGCGCTTGCGAGGCAGGTGCCGGAACCACTGAGCTAACTAAATCTCTGGCCCATGAGCATTCTTTTTTTGTTTTATTTTATTGTATTGTATTTTTTTTTTTTTTGAGACAGGGTCTCACTCTGTAGTTCAGGCTGGCCCTGAGCTCACTATGTAGCCCAGGCAAGCCTCGCACTCAGCAGTCCTCCTGTCTCTGCCTCCCGAGTGCTGGGATGACAGGCGTAAGCCACCACGCCCGGCTGAGCATTCTTATTTAATCATGAAAGCTGGCAGTCACTCTGGTGGAACCACACATTGATGCATAAATTCCAGAAAAACAAGGTCAAATGTCTCACCACTTTTTTATGTTGCCCTCCTTATAATAAGAAGTCTGAGCAAAATATATGTGTTTAATTTTTTAAAAAATATTAGAGTAAAAGGCACAGTGTCATCATCGCCCTCCAGCCACCTTGTACCTTTGAACACCCTTATCTCATCACCATTCTTGGCACGTTTTGAAGAAGTTCCCGAAGCCCTTTGTGCCTCTGGCTGTGCCGTCAATATCCTGAGTGAGTTCCGAACGTTTACCTCCCATGCTCCTTTTGCATCGGGAGTTGCCCCGTGCCAGGTCCACGGAATAGGGCGGGGGAGGAGCCTGCTGCTCTCCTGGAGGACGTGAGGCGGTGGCGCTCACTGCAGTTTTTATCATGCCTCATAGAGACACTCATGAAAGAAGACTTCCAGAACTGCTTCATAAAATGGCAAGAACAAGAGAACAAGTGTTTGTGAAGCCAGAGGGAGCATTGCGAGGTGGATTGATGGTAATGTATCTTTTACTGTAGTAAATTTCTTTTCAATTTTTATTTTTTATTAGTTTTTTTATTTTTTGCAGTAAATAATGATCACATTCCTTGTGGGGAGTCGGTGCGCGCGTGGAGCACATTCGGTTTCTTCTTTCAGCCTTCCCTCTCCTCTGTCCACGCCTTGGTCCCCTTTCTGTTTGCAAAAGATCTAGCTCCATATTTTCTATGATCTGTCTTTTATTTTTGCCCTTTATTTATATTTCATTTTTCTCATTGCCAAGGAACCATGTGAAATTTGAGCTTCTGTATCTGACTGATTTCACTTAATATTTATAACTCTCCCACAGTGCCTTGGTGAGAAATGTATTTTTTAAGTTTAAACATTTGTGGTACATTTTGACCATACTTTATAAAAGTCTAAATAATGAAGTTTTCTTACTTATTTATATTAGCTGCATTATGTATTTTATATGTGGCCCAAGACAATTCTTCACTAAATGTAGCATTAGACAGGCTAAAGGTTGAACACCTGTGGTCTAAACCATACTGACTTCAGAGCACCAGGATTGGGAGCACTGGATATTACCTAGTCTGTAGGAAATATCTAAGAAATACTGCTTTTATCCTTTAATGTTGATACTCCTAATGTAGAAGGGATTTATATGAGTTCCCTCTAATAATGTGTAGAGCAGCATTAAACATAATTGACCTTTTTCTGCATACTTGTTATTGATTCTTTCAAAACTCATATATGTACCTAACTGGACACAGTCTATCTGCTTTTATACACTTTGAATTTACAAAGTCCTTTTATAAAGCTATTATTTCATTGCATCCTTAAAACTGTCTTGCAAAGAGGGCATTATTAGTCCTATTTTATAGATCATGAAACTGACACTGAGAAAGCTCAAATCATCTCGTGCAAATCAGTGGGCAGGAAAAGGCAGAGCAGTGACTTAGACACTTTCTCTCTTGAGTCCAAAGCTCCTATTCTTTCAGTTTTGGCCTTCTGCTTCATGAAGGGGCTACATTTCTGAAACCCATTTAGCTCAGTTTATGAATATTTATTGTCAAGAGTGGAAATGCATCAGATTTACAGACAAACTAGGTAAAGACAAATCAGTAATATTATGTTTAGCTATTGATATGAGATGGAGCTGCTTGCAAAATTAGAATTCATTACAAACAATAGATCTTTTTCATTGACTAGGCTTTGCTAGGTCTTATTATCTTGGAAATAGCACCAAAATAAAAGACTTGGTGTTGAGGAGGGAAGTGAGACAGTTTATTTAGTCCTCAGTTGAGCACAGAGGGCTAAGGCCTGCCTCACTGCTCACACGGGTCCTCAGAGGGCTGGGCAGACAGGCCGGGCTGTGCAGAGCTGTGTGTGTTTTCTTCATTTTCAATTTCAGGCTGTTGATTCCATAGTAAGTTAAGAAGCCAGGACAGTAGTGATCTAGATTATACAGTGCTTCAAAAACTCTAACTACAGTAGGTTTAAGTCCCAACTTAAAATGCCACATGCCCACATTCACTTTGTAGAGGGAATGCATGCCCCTCTGTGCTGGTGATTCTTCTTTCCTCTTGGGTTGATTAAAAGAACACATGGAGGTCAGGAACACACTGAGGGACTATAGGCACATGTGCACATTTCTGATAGAAAACATCTGCACATTTTCTCATTTTCAAGACTCTCACAAAGAATATAGGGAGGATCTATCTTGTCATTCTTTATGGCAGAGTAATACTCCATTTTGTAAAAAAACCACATCTTTATCCACTCTCCAGTTGATGGACATTTGGGTTGTTTCCAAGATTGAGCTATCACGAACTGAGCTGCTATGAACAAGGGTGTACATCTTTCTTTCCAATGTGAGTTTTAAAATTCTTTGGGGTATATTCCTAGCAGGGGCATAGCAGGGTCATGGGACACCTAGTCCTAGTTTTCTGAGAAATCTCCACACGGATCTCCACAATGGTTGCACAAGTCTGCAATCCCACCAACAGTGGAGAAGGGTTCCTTTCTCCCCACAGACACGCCAGCATTTATTGTTGGTTGATTTTGTGATAGCAGCCAATTCTTTGTGGAGTGAAATGAAATCTTCTCTTTGACATGAACACCTGTAGATGCAAATGAGCTCTAGAAAGTATGACAGCTTTTACAGAGTGGGAGATTTCCATAGGAAATTTGGTGTGGGAATGTAATGAGGGGAAGGAATAAATATGATATGGAAAGAAGATAAAAGTGTGTATAAAGGGGGTGGGGAGGTGTGGGTGGGTAGGGATATGGGTAAAAATGGGAATTGACTTGTATCATATACTGGTACAAATTCCCCAATGTTATATGTGATTGTGAGATGTATATAAATTGTACCAATAAAGAATTCAATTAAAAAAGAACATATAAAAAGGTTAACTTCTAGTCATTAAAATACATTGAAAAGTGCAAAAAAAAAAAAAAAGAATATAGAGAGGAGACTAGACAAGGAATAACCAGGAATGGACAAAGCTGTTGTAGGCCTGGGTGGAGTGAACCCTTCTGGAGATAGTGGAGACCAAGGAAAGTTCCAGGGAGAACCAAAGAAAGTGGGCAAATATAAGATATATCAGGTGTTTCAATGAAACAATTCTCAAATCAGTGGCACACAAATCACTGACCCTGTGACTGGACAACCAGATGGAGGAGATATTCTGGTAACTGACATCTTCTGGCCTAGGGCCTATTGATATAGCCTATGAGATTCATAAACTCTGCTGAATTGAATGCAAAACTGTGTACGGTATAAGTGAGTGTGTAGTTAAGGACAGCAGCTCTGGCCTTCATCAAAGACTTACTGAGGCTCCTTGACTCTTCCTCTCCAAAGTTAAGAAACAGTGAATTGGGGGTGGTGACACTGATTTAGGTTCCTTCCTATGTCTGACTCTAAGACTTGTATTACCCCCTCATTTAATATGAGAAACCACTATGTTAAGTACAGGATAATGCAGTACAATTTGACTACATGAGAATTGAGAGAGGAGAGCTCGAAGTGGCTGCAAAGTATTTAAAAAACACTGTCAGAAAAGGCTTCTTTTCAATTGAGACTGAGCGGGTGTACTCTGCATGGGACTCCTGAACTGGCACAGAGGAAGCATCCTGCTTGGGCAGAAAGGCATGGACAGAGTGCTTGGGCTGACCACATCATTAAGTACTGAGTTCACATACCACACAAGAGGTTCCCCCTTTGAGTGCATAAGACTGAATGAGAAGGTCACTGCCGGACAGAGCACTTCATGGGCTATTTATCATTTTAAAGTAGGCAGGAGGAATTGACTGACCTGGTGGGTTAATCAGAATTCTGGGCAATGGCTTCATTACATGATAAAAATCAGTGTACAACATTTATTATAATTCCTGTCTTCATTAACAGTATAAATATTTCTTTAAAATAACATTTTAGAATTGAATGCAGAATCATGATCAGTTTCTTCTCTCCCTAAACTATTAGCAATTGATTTTCACTGAGTCGTGTAGATGGCACTTAGGCTTCAGTGATCCCAAGAATCATACATGAGGCTTGGGTTCCTGTGCCCTCATTCACACCTTGCCAGGGTGTCTAGTTTTCATAAAGGAAACTATCCTCGGCATCAGCGAGGAACTTCCAGGAACAGACTGCATCTGTGAGAAGGCTGCCTCTGAATAATCTACAATCCCAGTGGGGCTTCTGAGCTTCCCAAATTCATCCCTAGCAAGAGCCCGAGGACATGGCAGGGGTGCCCTCATTTCTAGAATTAGGGTGCTTCTCAAAATCCATGTGTGTATTGTACATGATCTCATAAAGAAATATCGAAGTATTAATTAACACGAACTGGTCACTACTGCAGAGCCAGTCCTGGCAAACTGAAATGTTTTTGTACTGTAAATACACCACTGATTTTGGTATGTTGTGTTTGCCTAAACTGAGACCTATTCATATGTGAATGCAGAGACTAGTAATTGCTTCTTCCTACACTCAGGATGATTGGGTCAATATTTTTACAGGGTCTCTCTAATTCATTTAAGTTGGGAGCAGATGGCCCTGTTCTAAGAGCGGTAACGTGTGAAAATTAAGCATACAGGAAAAAATTGGTACATGTCAAATAAAATTTGTTACAAAGTTAAAATATGACATGTCTAATAATTTATGAGATAATTGGGACAAAATATGTAGTTTCTTAAAGTGTTTATAGTCAGTGTGAGTCCTGAAGGCCACTCAAGCATTCCTAAGGACAGAGGATTTTGAAGAGTGTCCGAGGAAATTCACCAGTGGGCTGTTAGGGACCGCACTTTGAAAACTACCTGCTTAGAGGAAGGAGGCTGCAGTAGGAATCATAGGCCCAAATGACTAGTGAAGAAGAGCTAGCCAGAATGGGGAAAGAATGGAGTACAGGGGTAGCTGGGCTTCAGGGCTACTGACACTTCTCACTATCCTTCTCCCTAGAGCCTCACTTACATTCTTGGGTTCTTTTAAGTCGTGTCTACAAGAATAAAGCACAGAATTGTGCACTGAAGACACAGTAGATATGGGTACTGCAGCACAGAATGCCACAGTGTAGAAAGAAAGCACAATGGGACCTGGATCAGTGAAGAGTGAGGTCCATAGTGCTAAGGACATTTGGAGAAGAAACCCCGTTCCAATTCAGCCCCTGGTGCATTCACCACCTCCTCTTCTCAGTGAGCATTTCCCACATGCTCTCCTAACAGGCGCCCAATAGCTCTTACCTGATGCTCTCACTCAGCAGATAAGCTTACTTTTTATTGCACTAGGAGTAGTGAAGAAATCCGAAGAGAATCTTGAAAACTTGTGATGACGTCTCTCCAACTACTTGTTCCTGAACCATGTATTCCTCCTTCTGACCTGTTATACTGAGTGTGGTAGAGTTCTCCAGAGAAACAGAACCAACAGGATGAAACCATACATAGACGATCAATCAATTGATCAGTCAATGCATGCATGCTTATAGAGACACATAGAGTTGATTTTAAGAAATGGTTTCACAAAATAGTTAGGGCAGGTTATCATGCTAGAATCTCAGGAGGAAGCTCATTTTAGTGCTTCTATGCATAGGCATATGAAGACAGAGGGGTCAGTGAGTCTTTTCTACAAGGCTTTCAACTGACTGTACAAGGCCCATATTATATAAGACAATCTGATTTACTCAGAGTCTACTGCTTTATTAATATTAACCTCATCCAAAGATATTATCACAGAAATATCCAGAATAACGTTTGACCAAATACATAATGTGTGTGGGGCAAGTTGACATATCAAATGAGCCACCACGCTGAGTTCAATGATGGTACTCTTCCCTGGATCAGCTCTTCCAATGCTCCTCACCTATTCAAGGACTTCTCACCTGCCATGCTTTCTTTGCCCTCCTTCCACATCAATTTTCCTTACCCTACTGGATCCTTTTCATTGGCACAGAAGTATGTTGTCTCATTGTACAAACTTTCCCTTGATACCTCACCCTCTTTTAGTTACTGCTACATAGCTTTCATCCTCTTCATAACAAACTTTCCCAGAGAATGGTCTACACTTGTTCTCTCAGTTTCTACTCCTCCAAATGTCCATTAAAACCACAGTGCTCAGGCCTTCATCCCCGCAAATTATATTTGCCCAGCTGCAATGATTCCCTTCATGTCCAATCTAATGGTCGTCCCTTTTTCTGCGTCATAAATTAGTATCTGGCATACTTAGTTTATTCATCTTCAAACCTGTTCTTCACTTGGCTCTCCACATTCTGTGTTTTAATTTACCTCCACAACTGTCACCTTCTCGGCCTTTGTTAATAGTTCCTCCTCATCTTGCTGAACTCTAAATTATCAGAGAATCCCTGGGCTTTGCCCTTGGCTCTCTTGTCTTTTGTATTTTTGAACAACTCTTAGGTGGTGTCTTATAGCCCCATGGTTTTCAATAATTTTTGATGTTCTGATAACCTCAAGGTAACTCTAATTACCAATATAATTATTTAAACACGGGGTGACTAAAATTGCATATTTTTGTTAATTTTATAAGATAATATAACAGGAAATAGAAAAACAATTTTATCAAATTTATTCAATATGAGGATCAACTGGTTGAAGTCACATTTGTCCAAATGGGCTAGTTTGTACATAAACAAACATGCTCCCTGACTGATGCTCAGAGTAAACTGTTCAATTGTCAGTGAATATGTATCTAAAAACTCTGATCAACATTTTGAGACCATATAAAAACATGTTTTTTTTAAAGTATATAGTCTTGTCTCTCTCTAGAAAAAATATCTGCAAACTCTGATCTATGGGTCAGTATTCAGTCTATGATTTATTTTCCAATAAAGTTTTATTGGAATACAGCTATGTTCATTTGTCCCTAACTTGCTTTTGCACTATAACGGCAAAGCTGAATTTCTTACACAGTGACTACACAGCTTACAACCTGAAGATATTTTATGTCTGGCATTTTAGAAGAAGTGTGTTGAACTTTGGCTAAGAAATCAGGGATGGCGTGATATTTGAGTTGAGATCAAAAAAATGAATAAGAATAATCCAGGCGCAAGAGTAGAAGAGCATTCCAGAACTCAAGAACAGCATGGGCACTGGCGTAGCAAAGGTGGTTAAAGGAGGAGGCCCATGTGTACTCCACCAACATTGCTAAAGTGAGCTTTCCAAAATGTCACTGTGTGTGTAAAAAATACATTACAGTGCAGATTTTGATTTAGTAGATCATAGGGTTGTGACAGTGCATTTCAAGCAAGCGGGTGACATTCAAACGGCAGATCTGTGGGTCACATCAGGAGTAGAAAGCCAAATGCCACCTGCAAAGGAGAAGGACATGATATCATTGAAGCCTAATGCTTCAATGAGAGATATGTAGGGAGAAAGGAGTCAAGAAGATTCTAAGTTTCCAACATGAGGAGCCAGGTGGTGCTAATTACTGGACTGACCAGATTGGGAACCAAATGAGTTTAAGGCCACAGACCATGAGTTAAGCGGTGGAGGCATTGAATTGTGGTCCATTGACTTCAACGTAGGCAGGCCTGTAGTTCAGTATTCACGGTTGAAGTGAATTGGGGGATTAGGATTAAGGAGACAGGCTTTTCTATATCACATTTGTGACTAAAGCATCTTTTTAGCCTTAGGGGAAGCACAATTTTGTGGGAATAAATCTATAGGAATTGCCTGTTCTGGGTAGGGAGAGGTAGGAGTCCAAATGTTTGAGTGGAAGAGCACTTGAAGGCACCCTCCTTGCTTATGTGGCATCTTGTGAAGAGGCAGGCTAAGCAATCTGCAGACGGTGAAGGACTAGAACTGGAAATAGAAATAAATAGGAATAGAGTGGGAATAGAATAGAAGGGGAGGGAGACATGTATAACTTGTATACACACATGGGAAACATCAGTAATTCTTGTCATCTAATAGATTTTGATTTTCCTTTCAATATCATGTCATGGAACTTTCAGAGAATTAAACAACCTAGATGTTCATACCAGGCCCACTACTGACAAACCATTTGACAATTGACAAATCTCTTTCCCGTTTGGGGCCTCCAGTTTTTCATTTGTTAAGCAAGGGAGGTGAGAACTGATAACTAAGGTGTCATCTGGCCTATGGTTTTGATTCAGTACAAAAACATTTGCATTTAGTCTATATGTATAGATAGAAATATGTATATTTTATATTGGATCTTAATGAGGAGCCCCTATTCTGTCAAGAATTGCGTGAGAGGCCTGAGGGTTGGTGGTAGCACACTGACCTGGCATATGCCAGGCTCCAGATTCCATTCCCAGCACAACAAACACAGAAGAATGGATAAGAGGCAAATATATGTTTCATTTCATATCCCCATGAGGATATGGAATGTGCTAGAAAGGACAAGAAATTGCACAGTGATTTAGGTCTTGTAGACTTTCTGAATGAGAGTATCCAATGCTATGTACCGCAGATGATCTTGGAACTGCTCAGTAGCCATGAGTACTATTCTGGGAGAATGTTACTTCCTTTTATGATAAAGTGTAAACTGAGGCAAGGAGATTGTGACTTGTCTAAACTCTTAAAGAAAATTTGGAAATCTTTTGTGCTGAAGCCGTGGCCTGAGAAAGATTCATGCCTGGGTGATTTGTTCTACTTGAAATGAAGTGTCTCTGGAGGAAAGTTGTGGGTAAGCTGGGTCTTGTTACCATTACCTAATGCCAGAACTACTGTATTTAGAAGGTTTTCTTCTTTTAAGGGATATTTGAGATGCTCCTTAAGAACAGGAAATCATACACCATATGTCTTAAACACTGTAAGAATACATAATAGGATGTTAATAGTAGTTGAATAATATTTTAGTTTTTTCAGCCTCCTTTTTTTTTTTTTTTTTTTTGAGGCAGGGTCTCGCTTTGTAGTTCAGGCTGGCTCTGAGCTCACTATGTAGCCCAGGCAAGCTTCGAACTCAGCAATCCTCCTGCCTCTGCCTCCTGAGTGCTGGGATGACAGGCGTGAGCCACCACGCCCGGCTCAGCCTCCTTTTTGAAAATAAGAAAATGAGAATTGTCTCAGCTAAGATCTGAACACAATTAGTAAAGTACTGACTGATTTTCAGATTTAGAGTGCTTTTTTACAGACAACACATAATTCTCAAAGTGACTTTCTGGCACAAACTTGGCCCTTGTCCAACCTGCTCTATGGATTAAGAAAATGAGAATTATGGGCCAGAGATTTAGCTCAGTGGTTCCAGTGCCTGCCTTGCAAGTGCAAGGCCCTGAGTTCAATCCAGGTAACCACATACAGTGTTGGGCGTGGTGACTCACGCCCACCAGCCATCAATACCACATACCACAGTGCCGGGCGTGGTGGCTCACGCCTGTCATCCCAGCACTCGGGAGGCAGATGCAGGAGGATTGCTGAGTTCCAGGCTTGCCTGGGCTCCATAGTGAGCTCAGGGCCAGCCTGAACTACTAAGCGAGACCCTGTCCCCCCCCCCAAAAAAAAAGAAAATGAGAATTAACTTATCATATACTGGTACGAATTCCCCAATGTTGAGTGTGATTGTGAGTTGTCTATAAAATGTACCAATAAAGAATTCAATTAAAAAAGTGCACTTTGGTCTTTTTATGAAGTTATTCGGTGTCACTGTACCTCAGCCTCTGCTTTTCTGTTTTCCCTTCTAGAAATTCCAAGCAAGAGTGCTGTGCCTCCTCCTATCTCTCACATAGCCTCCTAGGGAGGATAAATCGTAAGTACACTGAGTTCTTGGAAGAAAAGATTATATAAAGCAAAATATTATCATCTGCACACTAGATAAAGGGGTTAGCCAAGGTAAGTTTTTAACAAAAATAAATAGTTTATAGAGAGCTGGTTAATAAATGTGAGTGGTTGGCCTGGGGTGTAGGTCAGCAGCACCGTGCCTGTCTTACAAGGGCAACCTCCTGAGTCTGATCCCCAGTATGGGGGTCTAAATGGATGTACTGAACATATCTGCTTCACAGGGGGCTGAAAAAAGTAAATTATCCTTATTAACTTCCTTGAAATATGTAAGTTTAAAGAATCTAGAGATGGCAAGGTATGAGTGCTTTCCTTATAATACATATTTTACATAATACACATATTTTCTAACCCAGATGCAAAGCTATGTCAAATCCAAAACAAGTAAGCATTTAAAATGAATATTTTGGCCGGGCATGGTGATGCATACCCGTAATCCCAGCACTCAGCAGGCTGAGGCAGGAGGACTGTTGTAAATTGGAGGACAGGCTGGGCAACATAGTGAGTTCAAGGACTGAAATACACAGAAAGACAACCCCCCTTCTCAAAAAGAAGAAAAAAAGAATCTTTTGGGAGATAGCCTCTATTTCCCTTTAAATTTTGACTCAGTGATGTAGATTCTAGTTGTGTCCTTGGATACTCTTTCATCTGTTTTATAATTGTGGGACTTGAATTTGTGGTAGGAAAAGTTTCAATTACTCGGTGTTATCATTTATCGAAGCTTGACAGAAATCAGGGGCCGAGTAGAATGAAAGGGAGAGATTTCTGTGCCTAACAAGGTTACCTCAGATTGCCCGACGTTTTCTATGACATTTACTTTAAGAACATTCTTCTGGCTTCATTAAACTGTCTTTGGTAGGCAGCAGCTAAATATTTCCTGCAGTCTGATCTTCAAATTCCCAGCAGATTGGCCCTGAGTTGGCATCAGGCAGAGCTGAAGGATGTCTTAGAAATGTACATACCCTGCTTGCACTTGTTTACTGCAGATGTAGGCACGATTATTAGCTCAGGTTACAAAGGAATGCTTCTCTTGGGCACATATTGTTTAGAAGGGCGGAGAGCAAAATGCCCTCTGCTCAAGCTTACCTGTTCAGAGCATACTGGGGAGAACCAAAAGGAAATCACTGTTTTCATAGTGCATGTCATTTGAGGACTATTTATTCTAGGATTATTTCAACTCTGTTCTAGATTTGAATTTTCTATGATAAAATATTGGAGAGAAAGAAATGAAAGAAACGCTATTTTCTCCTATTCTACTGTGATCCCTCCCTATCTTAGGCAGTAAATGCACAGAATGAGAATGCCTTGAATCTATTTATTCACAGTCAGTTGTACATTCTGGAATGTCTCTTGCCCTTCTGAATTAAAATTTATGCACGCGAACTCACCATTGCTCGCTAAAAGGTGAGAATAAGGTCGCCAGAGCCAAACTGCAGCAAGAGGGCCTTCACACAGTGACTCACTGAGCGAGCCAGGGAGGTGACGATGCTTGGCCCTTACACATTATTAATACTCAGGTACCCAGGGGTGCGCTGAGGTTTCCTTTCTGGGGGCAGCTGAGAGGGAGAAGGCAAAAGGAAGACATCTTGACAGTAAAAAAAGAAAAAAATAACCACTGGTTGTTGTCATGTGGTGCACCTGTACATTCTATTACAAATGTGGACTGAATATTATAAAAGTGAATGAAACAACTCTCACTGTTGAATGACTGTTGCAATTATGAGGATTGTGTTTTCCAAATCCCCAAACCGGGACACAACACTTTGAAATTGGGACTTCCTGGAAAATGCATGGTGTGTGATGTACTCATTATTCCGGTTTCCATTCTCTTGGTACTCCTTGGAGCTGAAGGAAAACGTTCGTGTTAGTTCTGTGAAGGTTTGTCGTGAATCTCATTTTGCAGTAAGGGACAACTGGCATTTTGAATTGGAGTTCTGGGGCTGAAAGCACATGTGGATAATGTAAATGTCTTATCATTCATTATGCATCTTCAGAGGTATATTATTATACATAATTATGCATATGCCTCTAAAAGGGTATGCCTACTACAGTGACCACATTTTCCAAATCGCAAACTGAGAAACATAATCAGAAATGTGTTCTAACAAGGATATTGTATAGTTTGAAAGATGAGCTACCCTAGAAAGGCTCAAATGTTCCTTGGCATTAGCCGTGCCCACTGAACACTGAAGAACCTTGGAGCCATTGGGCTGTATGTCTTTGGCACCTGGGAAGAGGGAGGAAGTCAGAGAAAAGATGCTTTGGCAAAAGCAAACCATAGTTTCTCCATTTGGAAGGGGAGGGTAGAGAAGAAATAGGACTGTGCCCCTTTGAAGGGTAAGCAATCTCTTGGGAACATCCTCACTTAGGCTGGAGACTGAGGCTCTGGGCACATTATGCATGGGCCTGTAAGAAGTTATGAGCTACACTGGGTCCCCTAAAATTCATATATTGAAGTCATAACTCTCTGTATCTCAGAAAAAAAATGTGACTGTACAGCTGTTCTTCCATATCAGTGGGGAATGGATTCTAAGGGCTCCCGAAGAAACTATAATCCTCTGAAAAGCAGGTTCATTGTCTAAAAATAGTGCAGTGTTTGAATAGAACCTACACATATCCTCCCTGTACTCTAGATTGCCTCTGGATGACTTGTAATACCTAATGCAATGTAAATATTATACAAATATTTGTTAGACCATATAGTTTTGGGAATAATAACAAGAAAAAAATCCTGTCAGTGCAATGCATTTTTTATTGGTACATTATATATATATACACATCACAATTACACAATTGAGAATTTGTACCAGTATATGACATGTCTTATTTCTCATTTTCCCCTTCCCCTACCTACCCCTCAACCCCCTGCCCCTGTACACAAAAGATTTATTTCCTTTTTTACCATCAGTTTTTTCTTTCCCCTTTTATTTACCCCTAAACCCCATTTCCTTTTGAATATTAACTATTTCACAATATTGATCATACATTCTAGAACACATTTACAACTTCAGCTTTTCACACCACAGAAAAGATATATTTACACATCTGTGACCTATTTATTTCACTTGTGAGTATGTCCTTAAGGTACATTCATTTGAGTATAAATGACTCAATGTCATTATTCTTTATGGCAGAGAAATACACCATTTTATAAAACAACCCACATTTTCTTTACCCAGTCTAGAGTTGGTGAACATTTTGATTGTTTTCAAGATTTAGCTATCATAAACTGAGCTGCTATAATAGTTGCAACCGAAGGAAGTTCGTGTGAACACACAGAGAGAAGATGGTCATTTGTAAGAGAGAGAGAGAGAGAGAGAGAGAGAGAGAGAGTGAGAGAGAGAGAGTGAGAGAGAGAGACAGAGAGAGAGAGAGAGAGAGGGAGGGAGGGAGGGAGAGGGAGTTCCTGTTTCTGGGACACAATACCTGACACCTATAAGTTAAAGGAGGAAAGGTTTATTTTAGGTTACAGTTTGTAGATGCTAGTCAGCTGGTTCCAATGCAGGATAGCATGTCAAAAGGGCATGGGGAAGTTAAAACAGTCCATGGCAGGGTAGGCAGGAAGCAGCAGCTCTTCTTCTGCTTTCCATTTTTATCCCATCCAGAAGACAAGCGTATTGATTGGTGTCATTCACATCCACAGTGGGTCATCAATTCAGTAAATCCATTATCCACATCCAGAACTATACCAGTGAATCAGTAGGCAGATCTATTACTGCACATCCATGATCCAATATCATATATCCATATTCTGGTCACCTCCCCAAAGTCCCACCAATAAGTACACAGGTTTGAAAGGTCATTCACAAATAAGCCACAATAAGTGGGCAAAGAAAATACGATATGGCTCATATATATATATATATATATATATATATATATATATATATACACATATACCTATATATGGTATATATCTATGGTATATATATATATATATATATATACATATATGTATATATATATATATATATGGTTATAAAGAAGAAACTTGAGTCATTTGTAGGAAAATGGATGCACTTTGAGACCATAATGCTAAATAAAATAGCCTCAGGAGATTAAATATGGCACAGTTTCTCTCATGTAATAAACCCAAACTATAAATAATCTGAAGAGCAAAGGAAAAGAAAGACGGTAGGACATGGGAGGTAGACATGAGTAGAGATTGGAAAGGGACCCATGGACAAGTGACACAGAGGGGAGGGAAGGGGAAGGGGAAGTAAAAATGACTAAGATATCTGTGCGTATCAGTTCCCCAAGTGGAATGTAAGTGTTGTGTCTCACAAACGTATGCCAGTGAAATAAAGTAAGAAACCCTGCTGACAGGGACCACCCTGGCTGTGGTGCTTCATTACTGTGGTCTTAGCAGACTGACATATGAACAATGCTGATATAACAGCAGATCCCTCAAAGAGAAGGGAGCCTTTGGTGGCAGGGGTAGAAAATGTCCTCTGAGACTGACATGGCCCTGGTGGTGTTCTTGTCTGAATGTTGAAGCAAGCGCCAAGGAGAAATGTATTAGGAAAAAATAATATTCCCTTAGGATTGATGGACCATGGGTTTTCTACCTTTGGCTCTGGCTTCTGCAGAATGACTTGAGCACCATGTATAGCTGTGAGGTCATGAGTGGGCTTACGTGAAACAAGCTTGTGCAAAGCATGAGAAGCATTACGTGGAGGATTTCTGAGCTAGAGCTGATGCCAGCTACCCTGCAGTAATTCCACAGAGGGTTACACTTTCATTCCATGACATCCTCTTCCACACACTGGTACCTATGTGAATTTGATCATCCATAAGGATACCACTCAGCTATAGAGATAGTTTTCTATCCTCTGTTCCTACCTTATCTGTCTTTTTCCTGATGGAATGGGATTCCATTTAATCCTAATGCCCTCACGTCATTTGGCTCTTGATTAGAGCCTTCTGCAGAGGTCCAGACTTGTCAGTCTGGGAATGTAAAGGCCTAGTGGAGAAATAATTCTCATTATTCTTATTGGAGAGAAGAAAATAACAGTGGCTATTGACACTTCTCACTCTCCCTCCTGAATGTGTCCTCTGCATCACGGCTACTCTATATTCATATATGTGTGTTGTGTTCATTTTCTCCTATCTGGTGTATGAGGAACATACTATCATTATCTACACATTTTAGTTTAGGAAACTGAAGATCAGAGAATGAAATGACCAGAGCAGAAGTTACAGAACAAGTAACTTACCTGACTGGGCGAGAATCCAGGACTGCATGATTCAAATCTTAATAGTTTTAATTATCCTACATGATACCTCCTTCCTTGAACGGTATAAGTACTATAGATCATGTGGAATTCACTCATTGAATCCTGTGATGCTAAAATAAGAAGATAAATTCTTTTCCAGCATGCTTTGAACACATTATGAAACTGAAAGGAGGTACTTCAGAACAAAATAAAAGTAGTTATGTTTTGTGTGTCTCAAGGAACAATAAGTGCCTTCTTTAACCTCAAGTTGTAAAGCCTGAAAAGATTGGTCTGAGAAGGGTCTACATGAGTCTCTAGACACCTAAAGTTCTTAAGGCTAGAAAAAAGTTCACAAGCTATTCTCAGAGCAAGTCATCCCAGCTCAGCAGAAAATTCTAGAGCCACTCAGACTGTAAATGTAGCCAAGGCCACACATACTGTGATTTTGGCCTGGAATTCTATCAGGTTCAGCAAGCCTGGCTTTGTTCTATGAACGTAGCCTCTTCTTCACAGCTATCGTAGAGAACCTGACTGAGCACGTACCATGGTCCAGGTGTGGTACTATGTCATTCAATGGTCACATCTTTGAGGTCATGATTGGCCTCTTGTCCATTTTCTGATAAGGGACTTAACTTGGGCCCTCACAGGAAGCCAGCTGTAAGTTATGTGATCCTTTCAATGACGTTTTTAAGAGAGAAACTTTAGTTATTTTTTTAACCTTATAAGTACAGTTAGCAAGTGATATTCAAAGAAATAAATGACATTTGGTATGACAAAATATTTCAAAGTTTGTACTTTCTCAGTGTGATGAAATCTTTTTTTTTTTTAAAAGTGGCCTTGGTAATGAGAAGATTGGGCCTGCTGACTGGTGGCATCATGGCATGAGTGACAGCTGGAAGAGGGCTACACAAGGAGTTCAGGATATTTGGAGTAAGCCCTAAGCTTTGGGTGTCCACCTCCACAGGAGCAGTGGTCATACTTTTCCATAACTCATCACTTGGAGTCTCTGGGTAACTAGGATGATCTTTTTCTCACTTGAAGTCTTTGGACACAGAAATTAGAACCCACATACCACTGAGATATGCCACCATACAACTCAGAACCAAAGCATATGCAAAAAGGGACAAATATGCAATAAAATTATGGCTTGGGCTCTGCGGCTACACTAACATGCATCATTCTCACTTTCTGTTCTACTTATTGTCACAGGCTGCACTTTGCTCATATCCTCAGATCCGCTGAGGGTAGAAATCCCAAGCATAGCAACAGTGTCCAAGCAGAAGCAGCAGTCAGATATCCTTAACTAGCACAAGAAAGGCCTGAGTACCAATAATCAAGCTCAGAGCCAAATCAGAAGTGGGATCTATTGTAGCAGGCATCACTGGGGTGGTAAAGGATGGCAACCGGGGACAGGCAGGCCCAGCCATGCAAAAGTTTGTGCCAGACCAGTGGAAATCTCAAGCCAGTTGGATGTACTTCAGATGGAAAAACAACACTGGAAGAAATGACAAAATTGCCACCGAGTAAAAGCTTACAGTATCCCAGATACTATTTTAAATGTGTATTATAGCATTTGATTTTATAAAGGAATAAAAATCCAATGTTGTGGGTAAAATTTTATGCTCCATTTTGCAAATGGGGGAACTGAAGCTTGGGACATTTAAGTAACATTCCAAAATTACATAATTTCAAACTACCAGAGCTAGAATTCTAATTGCAGTATGTGGGCACTCTGAGTCCATATTTTTTAATTTTAATTTTTATTAGTGCATATTTGCAGCCCCCAAATGACCAGTCTTTCTGTGGTGTTAGTACAAGTACATAATATATCTTAATTCTTTTCTTAATTTCCCTTTCCTTTCCTCTTCATCTCTCAGTCCCCTTTCCTTTGCAAAAGATCTATTTCTCTGTTACCTGTTATCTACCTTTTATTTTGCTCTTTAACTTATTTTTATGTTGGGTTTGTCATATAAGAGAAACTATGTGATATTTATGCTTGGATGCCTGGTTTATTTCACTCAACATTATAGGTTAAGGTGCATGCATACAGACATGTGTATGCTTCCTAATGACAGAGTACTACTCCACTGTATGTGCATATCTCACTTTCTTTATCCGTTCATGCGTTGATGGAAATATAGGCTGATTCTAATGTTTAGCTACTACAAATTGTGCTGTTATAAAAATGACTATGCAAAACGAAAAACAGGTATTGCATTTGACCTAGTTACTCCCCTTCTAGGTGTTTTCCTGAAAGGGTTAAAGACATCATATTATAACAACTCCATGTAATCACCCATTAGACCAGGGGATAGCAAATTTTTCTCTAAAGGGTTATATAGTAGGTATTTTCAGGCTTACCAGCCAAATGATCTCTATCACAATCACTCTGCTGACATAGTACAGAAACTGCCAAGGATAACACTGTTCCTAAAGAAGTGAGCACAGCTGTGTCGATCAGCACGAGTTGCTCTGGTTTACAATTAAGTTGACCTCGAGTCAGAGATTGTAGTCCACAATAAAGGGGACTGAGTGAAAAATTTGGGGTATAAACCTTTGAGATCCCACTAGCTTTTTATGGGAACTTAGGCGTTATGTAATACCTTTGTGCTTTTCCATGTTTACGAAGAAAAATGAAAATCACTCTTCTACATACTAAAAAATATTTTCATGAAGATGGGGAAATATGGATGGCCTGTGCTATGAAAAAAAATGGAATTATCATATGAATCTTAAATGGTTACTTTTTCTTCTACAATTGAGTGGCTGCCTGGAGCTCTGGTGGCTTTGGAGGAAGCAGATGTCTCCATTGGTTTTCTGAAGCAGCAGGTGAGTCGGTGACACTTGCATACCGATACGAAAGTCAATCCCTATGGCAACAAACAGGCTCAGAAGCAGCTCCCACGCTGTGCAAAAGAACAATGGGAAGAAGGCAAACCGGAAAGTGAAAATCAAAGACAGAATTGTGAGAAGAGTCAGTTATGCTCGGCTTGAGTGGGTATTGCTGGTATCCAAATAAGCTTCTGATGTTGATAATGTACTGTCTTCTCAGTGACAGGAATTGTTTACATTGGGTGAGAGCATTCTTGCTCACTGGAACCTGTTTGTGACACCATTAAAACAGTGCATAATATACTCCTTCCTGCCAATGAGCTTCTCAGTGTTCTCATTTCTAGCCACAGGGAAGAATCTATCCCACACTACCCCTAAAGTTCTTCCCTAGAGAGTGGCTTCTATGAGGACTAGCAGCCTCAAGATGGAATGACTCATGGAGACATTTGGTCCAACTCTTCAGATTTCCAGCAGAGAAAGTGAGACCCAAGAGGGAGCCGGCTGAAGGCTGTAAGATGTAAACAACGGGAACTACACTAGATCCCATGTCTCCTCACTCTTCTGTCCAGTGATTCATCCCATATTTGGAATATGATGTCTGCTTCAATTCATAGCTATGTATCACAGCTACATTCACTGAAAAACAATGACACTGGCAAATAAACCCAATAATTGTTTTTGCAAATATTCAGTTCAAAGGCAATAGCCAGTTATTTGACTACCTTCCTTCTGAAGGAATAAACAAAAGGGCTTCCACACCCCTGGGTTTTTATGAAATAGTTTACACAATGACATTGTGTCGTCTGGTCAGGCTGGTTACCGTACTGTCTCTGTCATCCAACAACCTCGGGAGGGTGAGCAGCGATGTGAAATCACAACTCCCAGACTCCGTGTGGATTGAGAAGCTTCTCTCCTTTATTATGGAAGTTACAGGCATTTATATAGGGTGGCTTGGGCTGTGATTGGATGAGAAGGCGGGAGCAGTGCTCACAGCAGAGTGTGACTGGACACAAGGGCAGAAATAATGTATGATTGGTCTGTGTCACTTGCGTCACCTGTGTCTGTGCATCTCTGTGGCTTCTTAAAGGCCCATTGTATCTATTCATCCACCAGGAGAGGGAGAGAGAGGTGCAAGCACCTGGAGAAAGGTTTGGCCACAACACTGTGAACCATACCTTGTGTTTTTTCTTTGTTTCCAGTCATTATTGCTTAAGGTCAAGTTGAAAATAGTTAAAAACATTATTCAATATGTTTTAAAAGAATGAGAATAAGTGTTATCTATTGTAAGGCCCTATTGTAGAAGTGTTCTGTTACTGATAATGGCTAGACCCAGCCAGTGCAGTATTTTTAACTTTGCTGTGTAAATTTGACCATTAAAATTACCAAACAATAAAGTATTTTCTTCTAGCTTCGCCAATCTCAGAAGAATTCAAACAAAACCTCTAGTTGCCTGAATACGGCAGGTGATGACAATTAGGTGTTTCCCTAATTAGCTTGTAGACATCTGCACCTACTTAGAGTTTTGTATTTTTGTGATATTTTGAGGTACATTATTTTATCTGCATTTCTTGGGTGTTTAGTTTTATCCTATGTGTTATACACAGGAAGAACATGACAAGAAGATGTTAAATATGACGGTAAAAAGATGGGATATAGAATTATCAGAGCTCAAACCCCATCTCACCTGTTTCTTAGTTGTGTGACTGAGATTACCCACAACTCTCTGTTCTCTGATTTCTCACCTATAAAGTGGAGAAAATAATGGTGCCCACTTCTTAGGATTGAGCAGAAGGATGTTTCTAAGGGTTCACTGCTATTTTCTTGGGAAGCCTGGAAAGACCAGTGCACCACTTATTTTCTAGGCTACAGGAAAAATGTGTAATATTTTTTTAAGTCAGGAGTAATGTTTGATAAAAATTCAGAAAAGCCAATTGTTAGTGCACACACATACACACACACACACACACACACGCAGCCTCTGTGTTAAGCATACATAAAGTCAATTTCTCCATTAAAAATTTTACTCTGGGGGCTGGAGATTTAGCTCAGTGGTTCCAGTGCCTGCCTCACAAGTGCCAAGTCCTGAGTTCGATCCTGGCAACCACATACAGTGCTGGGGGTGGTGACTCACGCCCACAAACTATCAATACCACATACCACAGTGCCGGGTGTGTGGTGGCTCACACCTGTAATCCCAGCATTTGGGAGGCAGAGACAGGAAGATTGCTGAGTTCCAGGCTTGCCTGGGCTACATGGTGAGCTCAGGGCCAGTCTAAACTACAAAGTGAGACCCTTTTTAAAAAAAAAATAATTTTACGCTGGGAAAAAATGAGAATTAAATTGCATCATATACTGGTACAAATTCCCAGTACTGAGTGTGATCATGATGTGTGTATACAATGTACCAATAAAGATAAAAATTAATACAAAAAAATTATGCTAGCAAATAAATTTTTCTCTCAGCCAAATGCCTTCCTATGTTCAATGTAACTGGTATGTTTTATTACTGCTACATTATTTTCCACTGAAACATCTTTCCTTCAGAGTATGTGATGTTATTTATAGCTACCAGCACAACAATTTTGCCATATTTTGTCAATTAAGCATATCATAGATTTTAATATTTACAGTCTTGTATGGTTCACTGAACTAATTGAAAGAAAAGAAAATAATGACACAGGGAACAAAGTAAGAGATGCTACTTTCGGCACCAAAGAATTGAGGGTGGAATCCTGCCCTGTTGATTTCATTGGTGAATATTAAATGAAATTATGAGGTTTGTCATGATAAGTTTGGTAAGCATTTCCAAGAACAAATTAATATTTAAATATTTAATATCTGGAACTCCAATTTCCATACTTGTGCTTGCCAGTCCTCTTGTAGCAGATAGGTCTTACCTTAGGGAGCACGTAGTGCAACATACTTCGGAAGGTAAAGTTGCTTTTCGCCACCTCTAGGTACTGAGGAGACATGCCTGTGCACGTTGGTGCTACTGGGGTGGCAGCATATACAGGGCCTGGAGACCCTTGATTTTGGTGTTAGCTATTAGGATCTGAATGTTGCCACCTCCTCTCATTCATATGTTAAAGGCCAAACTTCAAAAGCTCAGAGTGTGACTAGCCATTCATACTCCCTTGTCTGTGCTTTGACTTTCCATGGTTTTGTTTTCTGTGGCCTACATCACACGAGAAACTCAGGAATAAATAGTCAGTTCTACATTATATGCCATGCAGGCTGATGTGATGACTGTCTATGCTGCCCTGCTCTGTTCCACATTCCCATGTGCACACTTCCCTCTGTTAGGCACTTGCACAGCCATCACTTCGTGGCCATTTGCCTTATCAGATTGACTGTCATGGTGTCGTAATGCAATGCTTGTGTTCAAGTAACACTTACGTTCAATCCAGGTCACGATGTCTAGAATCACTTTCCTCAGGTCTTCTCAAGTAGGCATTGAGTCATCCCCTCACATAAAGAAATGAATATAGTATAATAAGAAATTTTGAGAGACGTTCATGCATGTTTGTTACAGTACATTACTAAAATTTTTCTGTTTTATCCTGGTCATTAATTTCTTATTGTACCTAATTTATAATTCAACTTTATCTTAGGTATGTATAGGAAAAAAGTAGCATGCACAAGGTTTGGTACTATGCATGTTTCAGGCATCCAGGGGAGTCTTGGAAGATATTCACTACGGATGAAGCAGAACTACTGTATTTGGAGGAAGGACTTCATTTTCAATATGAAAATGAGGTCCTATGAATGAGCCCTATATGACAGGGTTCTTATGGGACACAGACATGCAAAAAGAAAACTGTGGGGGAAAATAGGCATCTACAAGCCAAGTACACAGACTTTAAAAAGAGATCAATTTTGTTGATACTTTGGGCTCTTCTAGTCTTCAGAATTGTGAGGAAATACCTCAGAGTTTAGGGCAGTCCATCTGTGGTGTTTTGTTGTAGAATACCGAGCAAAGCAATGTAATATATAAACCCCATCACTGCTGACTTCTTCCCCTCAGTGGAGACAGAGGATCATGGAAGTTTTACATTTATGTGTCCTTCTGCCTCATTGGCTCAATCATTGAAGGTCAAAGCCTTCATAACACCCAGCCAACCCTAGCTGAGTGCCTGTCCCTCTGAGAATAGAGGAGCTGCATTCTTCAAACTAAGTCAGCCACTGAGCACAAGAGAATAGTTACATCAAACCCATAAGTGTGCAAAGCACAGGCTAAGAAGACAAGGAGGTATCAGAACTTTAGGTTGCCAGAAGGCCAAAACCCAAGTGGATAAGTAATTTAGGTTAAACTCAAGTGTGTCTGTAATGAAAGGACCAAGACATGAAGTTAAGGCAGTTAGATCTCCTTCAGGGAGAGTTCTCCCATATTTCCTGGCAGGAACAGGAACTAGTCCAGGGTTGATTAGTTTTGAGCTGGAAGAAGCAGCATGGTATGGGACAAAGAGCAGTGAACTTCCAGTAAGGAGATTTGGTTACATGGTCCCGAGTTCAAATTATTTGGAAATTCATTATTGTGGAACACATTGGATGTGGATTTGTCATGAGTCAGGTGCTGAAGAAGATATTAGAGACACAAAGAAACTCATGAGCTAAAGGGGAGAGAGAGAGAGAGAGAGAGAGAAAGAGAGAGAGAGAGAGAGAGAGAGAGAGATGCATTTTACCAGAGGTTAGTTATGTTAGCACTACATTAAAGTGAGTGCTGAGGGTATCCACTTAAAGCCCGTTGTGGTTAAGTTTATCTGCATGAGAGACACATTCAGATTAGTGAAACACCTTCTGTGTGTCTGGGTGGTCATGGGTGGGTGACCTTGGGGACTATAACTTGTCCTTGGCTTCTTTCTCTGGTTTTTCCAGTGCTCTTTTCTTCACAGACACATGAGTTGAACAGCTTTTCCCCACCCTACTCTTTCCACTATGATGTTTTTGCCTTGGACCAATGAGACCATAGACTGAAACTTTTAAAACTGAATTAAGGGCCGGAGGATTAGCTCAGTGGTTCCGGCACCTGCCTCACAAGCACAAGGCCCTGAGTTCGATCCCGGTAACCACATACAATGCTGGGCGTGGAGACTCACGCCCACCAGCCATCAACACCGCATACCACAGTGCCGGGTGTGGTGGCTCACGCCTGTCATCCCAGCACTCGGGAGGCAGAGACAGGAGGATTGCTGAGTTCGAGGCTTGCCTGGGCTACAGAGTGAGCTCAGGGCCAGCCTGAACTACAAAGCGAGACCCTGTCTCAAAAAAAAAAAAAACTGAATTAAAATAAACCACACCTCCTCTAAATTGTGCACACTCATATTGTGTCCAGAAAAGCTGACTGATGTAAGGTCCACAAGAATAATCTCTCTTGATGAAAATTCAAAATACTAGGTAACATAAATTTGTTTAAAGTTGCACAAATTTGGAAAGAAATAATAGGCTATTAAAGTAAAATCAGGTCAAAATGTAAGACAAATGAGAACTGAGTTTCCAGGCAAATTTGGCTTTAAGTTTTTGTGGCTTCACAGGTTGAAGAAGAAGAATCAAAAGCCCAAGGCCTTCCCTAGGAGAAGAAATGAACACAGGACTCTTCCCCATATTATGTTAGCACCCCAAAGAATTATACTGTAATGGAAAGTAGGAGGTAATGATATTCCCCTCCAGAGTTAAACAAAAACAGTGAAAATAAGCTGGGTGTGGTGGCTCACACCTGTTATCTGAGCACTCTGGGGGCAGAGGCAGGAGGATTGCTGAGCTCGAGCTTGCCTGCACTACATAGTGAGCTCAGGGCCAGCCTAAACTACAAAGCGAGACCCTGTCTCAAACAAACAAACAAACAAACAACAAAAAAAGTGAAAATAAAAGAAATAAAAATGTGTCACTGAGAATTGTGGCCATGGGTTTGTCTTCACAGAATTATAGGCTGGGTTTGTATTGCTTGACTTGTCAAGGAAATATCAAGTCCTGAACTTGATCAAAGGTATTTACAACAAATGGACTAATTCAGTAAAACCTCAGGGTATAAAATAGGCATTTATATATACTACAGTGAACTATATAAAATAGAAATCAAGGAAATAGTAACATTTAAAATAGTATCAGAAGATAGATGCTTAGGAATAAATTTAACTGAAGAGATAAAATATGTGTACATCAGAAGTTCTAAAACACCAATGAAAGAAATTAAAAAATGCCAATAGAAATAAAGGGGAAAATAATTGTGTTCAAGCACTGAGAAATTTAGTATTGTTAAGATGTCTGTACTAACCAAGATGATTTTCATATTTACTGTAATCCCTGTGAAAATTCCAATGATGGTTCACAGACAAAGAAAAAGCACACCTAAAATTTGCATGGTACCACAAAAGATTTGGCATCACCAAAACTGAGCAAAAGGAACAAAGGTGAATGTAATATACTGCAAGATTTCAAAATATGCTGTGAAGTTATAGGAATCAAAGCAGCATGATCCTTGCATAAAACAGATATAAAGATCAATGGAAAAGTATAGAGAACCAAGGAATAAATTCATACACTTATGACCTTTTGATCTTTAACAAAGGCAGAACACACAATGGAGAAAAGGCATTTGCTTGAAATAGTGTTGGGAAAACAAAATCTATAAGGAAGATGAAATTAGGCCTTTAACTCATATCATATCCAAAAAAATCAATTCAAAATGGATTAAAAACATAAAGATTTGAAACTTAAATCTACAAGAACAAACAAAACAGAGGAAAGCTTCTTCACACTCATCTGACCGATGCCGTGTTTGGATATAATGCTGAAACAATAGGAACCATCAACAGTGTGAAGAGACAATCCAAGGAATGGGAAAAATATTGGCAAAGCATCTATCCAATGAGCTAATATCCAAGTACATAAAGAATTCAAGCCTCTAACAAGAAAACAACCCTATTTTTGTTTTTTGAGACAGGGTCTCGCTTTGTAGTTCAGGCTGGCTCTGAGCTCACCATGTAGCCCAGGCAAGCTGCCATGAACTCAGCAATCCTCCTGCCTCTGCCTCCCCAGTGCTGGGATCACAGGCGTGAGCCACCATGCCCAGTGAAAACAACCCTATTTAACAATTGGCAAAGGACCTAAATACACATTTCTCCAGGGAAGACATAGAAATGGGTAAGAAACATGAGGCAAAAATGCTCAGAGTCACTAATCATCAGGGAAATAGTAAATCAAAACCAACATAAAATATATCATAGTTATTATAATGGCTACTATAAAGACACAAATGTCAATAACTGTTGATGAAGACGTGGAGAAAAGAGACCTATTGTACCTACGCTATATTTTTTCTTCATGAGGGTAGGGGAATTGAATTTATCATCTACACTGAGCTATGTCTCCAAACCGCACTGACCCTCTTGAAAGTTTGAGACAAATTCTTGCTAAGTTATTAAATTACCCAGGCTAGGGTCAGATTTGCCATCCTCCTGCTTCAGCCTTCTGGGGTACTGGAACTATAGGCATGTGCCACCCAGGCCTGATTTGTCAGTGGAAGTATTAATGATTCAGTCGTAGAAAACAATGTAGAGGTTCTTTAGAAAAAGATATTTCGTGTATCCTAGGAAAACATAATCTATATGTTAAGAAGATACCTGTACTTTTTTGTTCACTGAAGCACTTTTCATAGCAGCCAAGTTATGAATCAATGTAATTGTCTATCAACAGGTGAATGGATAAAGAATTTAAGGTGTACATAGAATAAACACACATGGTGAAATAATATTTGGTCACAAAACACAGGTAAAATGCTGTCATTTGCAGCAACATGAACAAACTCAGAGGACATTATGTTAAGAGAAATAAAGTAAGTCAAGCACAGAAAGACAAATACCACGTGGTCTAACATATGTGTGGAATCTGAGAAAGGCAAACTCACAGAAGCAAAGCATAGAATAGTGGTTGCCAGTAGCTAGTATTTGGAGGGCAATGAGGAGGTTTTGGGTCTCAAGGTACAAATTTTTCAATTATGCCAGACAAATACATTCTGGACATTAAAAAATGATAACTGTAGTTACTGAAAATGAATAGTTAAAAATTACTAAGATCTCAAATGTTCTTGGGACAAAGTCTAGGAGGTATTGGGATATGTTCAGTTGGTTTATGTCATCACAGTGTGTATACAGTGTTACCTCAGGTTACAAACTTCTTTCCTTCCATGATTCTGCTTGCAAACCAAACTGGATGAGAACCGCATCAAATTTCCCTATAAGGTCAGCACTGACTCTCTCTCTCTCTCTCTCTCTCTCTCTCTCTCTCTCTCTCTCTCTCTCTCTCTCTCTCTGTCTGTCTATATATATATCACTTTGTCCAATTTTTATTTATCAGTTAGACCTTAATGGACTTTTCCTCCCAGAGTCCAATCCAGATTACCAGTTTCAGTGAGAGTTGATGTTACCCTGTCTGTGATTTCCTTTGTCTTAGGCATCCTTGACGGTTTTGAAGAGTACTGGCTAGCTGATTTATAGAATGTCTCTCAAATTGAGTTTTCCTGATGCATTTTCCCGCTTGGCCTGTGGTTATGAATTTTTCCTATTAAGGGGTACATGATACAGCAGGACATATTAGTGATGGTGATAACTGTGATCAGTAAGGTGGTATCAGTAAGGTACTATTTCTCCCTTTTCTCCATTCATTGGAAATCAGTCGTTAAGCCACCCTCGTACCTAAGGGTCTGGGGGATAGGTTTGAACTCCACTTCCTAGATGGAAGAGTGTAGATATATTTGTGACTATATGTTAAAATCACTACAGTACTTGGGAAATATTTAGGGGAGATACTTTGAAGCTGTGTTGCTTCTTAAAGTTTCATACACTTGTGAATTTTATCAGTGATCGTACTTGCACAAATTATTACTATTGTGTGTTAATAAATACTGGCTTTTTATTTTTCTCATTTGTTTTACACCTATTATTGGGAAATCCTTTCTAAAGAATAGCTGACCCTTTCCCCAGTTTTCCATTTGTCTGTTTATTCCATCTTTTCATTGTAGCATTGGAAATTGAACTCAAGGTTTTTGCACTGAGCTGTATTCCCAGGTCCTGGGAGATATAAATATGAATGGATGTAGTAACATATACAACACATGTGACTATTAACCCACATATATGTCACATATATGTATTAAGTTCTATATCTGTGTGTCTATATGTATGTAGGTATATAGACACAGATGTGTTCACATTGACATCCCTGACTCTGATCTAGAACCTTAGGACTGACTTGTCTAGCATTCTCACCTTCATTGTTTGTAACTTCTTTCTCTGACTGTGATAAATCTGGCCCCTACCATCCATGCACCATTCATTCACTTATTTATTTCACCCTAGTGTATATTTAGTTTCATAGTTGCTAGCCCTGTCTCTAATGGGAAGCACATTTGCAACTAGGGTACACAGTTTATGTACCATTCCTTTTTTTTTGAGCCTTACAAAAATACTATTTTCCAGACTCAAGTCTGGTTGGTTACTTTTTTTTTTTTTTTTTGACACAGGGTCTCGCTTTGTAGTTCGGGCTGGCCCTGAGCTCACTATGGTGCCCAGGCAAGCCTGGAACTCAGCAATCCTCCTGTCTCTGCCTCCCAAGTGCTGGGATTACAGGCAGGAATCACCATGCCTGGCTGGTTGGTTACTTTTCCCCCACATCCAGAGTTTGTATTCTCTCCTAGATTTTTTGATATCTTGTTTTATTTTTAAAATTTTTAGAGAGTCCAATCTTTGTGGTACACAGTTCTCTGAATTTTTAAAATGCACACTTGGTTTTTTACCAACATTGTACCATAGAGAGCACTTCCATCTCCCTAAAAAGTTCCTTGTGTAGCTCTGTTTTGAGCCTCACTAATCTCTGATCATCAATGATAAGCTTTCAATCTCTAAAATTTTCCCTTTTTCAGAGGGCCCCATGAATGGAATTATGCATCTGTACCTTTTCACTTACCAAATGTATTTAACATTCGTCCTAATGGTTACTTGTGTGGGCTGATAACTCATTGATTTTTATCACCAAATGTTTGATCATATGCCAAGTGTATGTTTAAATTTTGAAGAAGCTACCAAACTATCTTCCCATGTGACTGTATCATTTTACATTCCCACCAGCAACGAATGAGAAATATTGGTACTCTGCATCCTTGCCAACTATTGGTGCTGTTTTAATTTTAGACATTCTAAACAGACATTTAATAACTATCACCAAAGTTTTCATTTGCATCTTCCTCATGGCTAGTGATGTTGAACATTTTTTCATGTCTTACTTACTTATATCCTTTTTTGCAAAGTTTCGGTTCAAGTCTGTAGTCCTTTTTAAAACTGGCTTGTTGTTTTCTTAATATTGAGTCTCCAGAGTCCTTTATATATTCTGAATGCAAGTCATTTTCTGGATATGTGTTGTATAGATAGTTTCTTAGAGTCTACCATTTGTCTTCTCACTTTCATGACAGAAGTTTTAAAAATTTTGTGAAAATTCACTTTATCATTTTTTCCTTTCAGAATTTTGCTTTTGACTTCATGTCTGAAAGATCATCTGCTAACCTCATACCAAAGACTGTCCAGTTGCTTTTTATGTTGTTACATTTTAGTTTTACATATATCATTTGTTTACAGTCTATTTTATGTATGACATAAGGTTTAGAAAAAGGTTAATTTTTTTTTTGGCCTATAGTTCGTCTATTTCTCTATACCCATTACCTTTCTTCCACTGAATTGTTCTCACAGCTTTGTGAAAAGTCAGTTTGTCTTATTTGTGTAGATCTATCTTTGGTTGTCTCTTCTGGTCCATTGATCTATGTGTTTATTTCTTGTCCAATACTAAGTCTTATGGTATAATTATGTTATAAAATATGCAAAATTATTTGTACAACTTTTTAAAAATATTTTTATTTTTAAAAATTTTAAATCTTTATTGGTACATTATATACACACATCATGATCACACATAATATTGAGAATTTGTACCAATATATGACACAAGTTAATTCTCATTTTTTCCCATTTCCCCACCCATGCTATACCCCCCGCCCCCTGTATACATAAGCTTTACTTCCTGTTTTTATTACCATCATATTTTTTTCTTTCCCTTGTTACTTATCCCTACACCCCATTTTCCTTTGAATATTTTCTATTTCACAGTATCTACCATATATTCTAGAGCTCTCTTACATCTTCAGTTTTTATTTTGGAAACATTTTTGTTATTCTACTTTCTTTACATATATATTTTAGAATCAAACTGAATAGTTTTATTACTACTACAAAATGAATCTGCTAGGACTTTAATTGCAATTATATTGTCTGCATATCAATTTGGGGAGCATTGGAATCTTTACTGTGTAGAGTTTGCAATCCATGAACATGGCATGTGTCTCCATTTATTTATTTCTTTAATCTCTTTCTTTATCATTTTATAGCTTTCAATTACAGATTCTGTGTATTTTTATAATCAGGTTTATACCCAAGTATGAAAAGGAGCAGGGTAATGGACAAAGGGTTTATAGTTTCCAGTAGGGAGATCAAGGTGATATTTGAAGAAAGACTTAAAGTATTTGAGGGAGTTAGTCATGCTAACTATCTGAGAAAAGAGAATTTATTGCATTGCAAAAGCTTTATCAGCACAAAATGTTAAAGGTGTGAGTGTTTCGAGTAAGGAAGATGGTTGACTGGGTAGAACTCATGAAAGGAAAAGTCGTGCAAGAGCTCCTGGAGAACTGAAGGGACAAGTCTGTGTAGGACCTTGCAGATCTGGTCTTATCAGGACTTTGGGTTTTATCCTAAATAAAATGGTAAGTCTCCTCAGAAATCTGTGCAATGGTGAGTCATGACCTCACTTTTATTTTAAGAGAACCCTCTGTATTAAGGACAGCCTTCATGTATTCAAGGGTAGAGAAATAATATTTTGAGAGCCTATTTTGGTGAAGCAGAAGTAACTGGGTTCAGAAGTATTTTTTCTTCTACCAAGTAAGCATAGAGCGATGGTGGAGGCTAGAAGTTAGCAATGATACCACCGACTTCAGGCAAGTGACCCCTGGAAAGCGACCACTGAGAAACCAAAATTGGAAAAGAACAATGCATTCTAACAGCATGAATAAACCATCTGATTACAAGAGTGAAACCTAATTATGATTTGGTTATAACAGCTAAGATGCAAACAGCAATGAGAAGCCAAGGATGCTGCAGGGGCCCTTTGCTCGGATTAATAGCAGAGTCTTGACTGTCTGACATGGGTCTCCACAGAAATATATGTGGCATATCTACTAGCATTGCTGGAGTGCAAGGACTGAGTTTAGAGCATTAGGGAATGTTGCTTTCAACTGAAATAGTACTGCACAGTAGGTTTAGTCCATGAGAAAATGAAAACCTGAGTTAAATGGAGATAGTCCTATTGATTCAGGAAGCTTAGTAGAATTTTATGTAGATTTGTTCGCTGACTCAGCCATTGATGTGTGATCTCAGATGACACCGCTAGGTTTTGGTGTGTGTGTTCATAAGTGCTTGTCCTGCTATATGATAGAATTAAATGAATTTTCAAGTGTTTTTTGAGGTACATTGCCCATCTGTCCTCAGAATACTAGGGCTATTATACCATGGATTCTCCTTAGGCAAAGGCTTACAAATCTTCGGTGACTTCCTAAGGATGGGTTATAAAATTAAATCAGGATCTTTAATGTTGAAAGTTATGAGTTGTAATTTTATTAGGACATTTTTCTTCCTCCTACTGCCCGTATTTGCAAATAGTATACACCCTTTCTATAATTCTAGTACTAATGAAAGACCATTAACTCATAAAAAAAGTATTTTAGATTGGAATGAACAACTCTGCCTTAGTGGATATGAAATAGGTTAAAGTTATTCCTTTGGTTCACTGCTTTTGAGATGGAATTATCAATAAGTTGACTTATAATCTAATAGAAGCCTCCAGAAAGAATGAAATGATAAATATGGATGTTCAGCTTGTTATAGTCATAAGGTAATATCTTCTTAGTAGTAGGACACATGAGTGTTATCTAGTCATCTGTTTCAAAATTTTCTTCCCAAATTCCCTACAAATTGTTCATTGATTCTTTGCTTAGACATCTTTACCAGTGGGGACCTCAGTGCATTTTGGAACAACCCTGTCTTACTAAATCTGGCTTTGCAAAGTTTCTACTTACTGGTCCCATTGGAATAGATCAAAGTTACTCCACTGTTGCCAGGCATGGTGGCTCACGCCTATAATCCCAGCACTTGGGAGGCGAGGCAGGAGGATTGCTAAGTTCAAGGCTTGCCTGGGCTACATAGTGAGCTCAGAGCCAACCTGGACTACAAAGTGAGACCCTGTCTCAAAAAAAAAAAAAATTACTCCACTCCCTCAAGGGGACTGAGTGTGATCATGATGTATATATATAAATGTACCAATAAAGAAAAAAAGCATAAAGAAGCTTCATGTACATGTAACAACTCCCCTGATGAATGTAATTATTATGGACTACAAATATGTACCAATAAAAATCAGCCTAGTCCCTTTTCCACTGAAAAATCCTTCAAGTACTGGATTCCCCATAGCTCTGGCCAGATCCTCTGAGTTGGTACTTACTTCTGGATGTGCATATGCTGAAATTTCTTCTTCATTATTGACAACCTTGGTTTTTTATCGGTACATTATATATACACATCACAATTACACTCCACATTGAGAATTTGTACCAGTATATGACACAACTTAATTCTCATCCCCCCACCCTCCCGACCCTCTCTGCCCTTATATGCATAAGCTTTGTTTCCTTTTTTTTTTTACCATCAATTTATTTTTTTCCTGATTGTGACAACCTTGGTTTTGAGCACCAAATAACTGACAACCAGATGGGCCTTTCTTAGAGTCCCTGAGATTTTTTTTTGAGACAGAGTTTCACTTTGTAGTTCAGGCTGCCCCTGACTGAGCTCACTATGTAGCCCAGGCAAGCCTCAAACTCAGCAACCCTCCTGCCTCTGCCTCCCAAATGCTGGGATGACAGGGGTGAGGCACCATATCTGGCACTGTGGTGTGTGGTACTGATTGCTGGGAGCACAAGCGTGAGCCACTACACCTGGCATTATGGTATGTGGTACTGGGGATCAAACTTGGGACCTTGTGCTTGCCAGCTAGACACCGGAACCACTGAGCTAAATCCCTGGGCCCCTGAGATATTTTTTTGAATCAGAAATTCAATTGCTTTAATGAAAAAGCTCACTGTAATTCTAGGTATAATGTAGACATTTAGGAGTGGACATAATGCAGCCATCTGGAAAGCAGGCAGGCTCAGAGCCATGCAGGACACACTGCGGGTGTGGTAGAGACAATGAAGGACACGAACACAGTAAAAATGTGAGGCCAGCCCACATGGCTACCTTCCCAGTGTGCAATAAGCCTAAAGTATTTGTTGAAATCTTCTCATCATTTTTGTCATTACATACTTTACCTGACTAAATGCCAGCAGTTATATCTGAGAACAATGAATTAGATAATTAAATGCCCTATTTGATTAATAAAGTAATATAACTGGCCTACAAATAAAGTAATATTACCTCAGACTGTTCCGGGACTGAATGGGCCAATTAATCATCCATTTGATCTGTTGTTCAGTGACTGACCATCAGGAACAATTACTAGTTTGCCTGGATTGAGTTCATTAATAATAGCTAATATTTATTTCTTACTTACTATGTACAAGGCAGTGGTAAGCATTGCCTCATTTAATTGTTGTAGTAAGTTTATTAGGGAAGTTTCATCATCCACATGTAAAGATGAAAAACTGAACATCTACAGAGAGTAGTCACTTGCCTTAGTTCATACAGCCAGAAAGTAGTGGGCACAGGATTAAAATTGCATAGCATTTCACCAGGTGTGGTGGCTCATGCCTGTCACCCCAGCACTTAGGAGGCAGAGACAGTAGGATTACTGAGTTTGAGGCTTGCCTGGACTACATAGTGAGCTCAGGGCCGGCCTGAACTACAAAGCGAGACCCTGTCTCAAAAAAAATAATAATGGGTATGTATGCATATGTCTATGTGTATATATATTCAAACAAACTTCAGATAACAGGGTAACTAGATTACTCTCACAAAGCTCCAGACTCCGTTGCTGGAAATTGATATATTAAGTATTGGTTTCCAGTTCTCGGTTTAGATAACTGAACAAGATAGGCACAGATTTTAATTGACAGTAATACAAAATACAAATCTTTTGGAATAACAATGAAAATCACTTAATGCTAATGAATCGAAAAAATTAAAGAAAATGATAGGTGTTTTGGTCTCCTGGCACCAAAGATCTGTGTCAGAAGTTTAGGATTACCGCATACAGAGAACCATGTTCTAGAAATTGCTCTCACTTTGCTCCAAAGCGAAGAAAGGGTGAAGTGTAGAAAATGGGAATCCAAAGAAGAAGACCAATAATGAGATGATAAATCAAGGGGGGGCAGTGGAATGAATTTAGCCAAGATAAATGCATTAGCTTGAATGCCTGGTCCACACTGTGGACATCCATGTAGCGCTCATTATGATGCCTTCACCTTAGTGTTCTTAAAAGTGCTATGGTTACTCTTCGGTGAAACCACCCAGAATGTATTGGTGTTGGAACTCCATTCTTCACACACTTGATCTTAGCCAAAAGGCCGAGAAGCAATAGGAACTCCATTCTTGACAACAAGCAGGAGAGCCTAGAGAAGTGTTCAGTGGAGGACTAACTTTGTTTCATAAGGCAAGCCAAACTACTAATGTCTATATTCATTCCCATAACAAATTACCGCTTACTCAGTGGCTTAAAGCAACGTAAATTTAGTAGAGTTCCAGAGGTTACAAGACTGAAATCTCCCTATTATTGGAGCTGCGATGGCTCTGAAGGCTCTGGGGAATCTGCTCAATCTTGTCTCTTCCAACTTTTGATAATTGCCAGTGATCCTTGACATTTCTTGATTTGTAGAAGCATTTCTGTAACTTCTGATTCACTTTATTTGAGGGTGACCTCATTTTAACTTGATTATATCTGCAAAGACCCTGTTTCCAAATAAAGTCACATTTATGGATAGCCAGAGTTAGAACTTCAGTGTGCCTTTTTGGAGAACACAATACCTTCCACGACTGTCCCATGAAACATTACATAATTTTAAACATTTTCTTTATTAAAGAAAGACATTTTCAGTGATAGTAAATCTATTTTTAAAATTTTTTATTGGTACATTTTATTGCTACATTATATATACACATCACAGTTACACTCCATATCAAGAATTTGTACCAGTATATGACAGAACTTAATTCTTATTCCCTGTACCCTACTCCCCCACCCCTATACACACAAGCACTGTTTCCTTTTTTAACATCAATTTTTTTCTTTCTTGATTATTTATCCCTAAGCCCCATTACCCTTTGAATATTTACTATTTCACAATATCAATCATGCATTCTAAAACACATTTATAACTTCAGTTTCTCATATCAGAGAAAATATACAATATTTGCACATCTGTGACCTATATTTTTCACTTATGAGTATGTCCTGAAGTACATCCATTTGAGGATAAATGATTCAATCTCATAGTGATAGTATATCTAAAAGACAAACTTCAGAAAAATAGATGAGAGCAGGCTGGGGATTTAGCTCAAGTGGTATCACATCAATCTTGGATGTATAAGGGCCTGAGTTCAATTTCTGGTACTGCAGAGAGAGAGAGAGAGAGAGAGAGAGAGAGAGAGAGAGAGAGAGAAAGAGAGATAGAGAGATGGAAGAAAACAAATACGACTGGACTACTCTTTTCTAATGCTGAGAAGTAATCCTCCTACCTCTGACTTCTGCTCAACATATCCCTGTAGGTTAGTGGGGAGCCAGGGGCTCTCTTCAGAGAGGCTGCACACCCCAGCCATGAGTTTCATCTGACTCCCGTTGCTCACACCAGTGGTGAGAATACACAGCTCTCGAATTTGTTTAGGTCCACGGTTCAGTCTCAGCCCTCAGTACCAACCAACAGAGAGACTGGGAGGGGTTGTTGCTATCCCTTTAGGCAATTTCTTACGCTGTAGTTTTTAGCAAATTCTATCACTCGGGTGTCAAACTCACTGCCACAGCCCCGTTATCTTTGGCACTGTTTTGTTTAATGTTTTCATCCGAAGCAAACTTCTTGATGCATTACATTCTTGTGTTCCTATGCAAGCAGGGGTCTTGCTCTCCCAACTGAACCTACTTCACAGCATGGAGTCTGTTCCCATTGAGCTTTCCAGTATGTGGAAATTAGCATAAAAATATTTTCTTGGGATTATTTTTTAAACATCTCATTTTTGACAAGGCTGAGTATTTTAACTGTTCTTTGTCTTACACCCTGGGCAGTCTTATCTTTTATGTCTTCCTTTGCTATTGTGTATAGGCTGAGGTAATTGTTCTGAAAAGAGTGTCAAAATGCAGTAAATGCTCTAGCATACTCTGCTTATATCCCTTGGGGAAAGGTCTTTCGAGAAAATTAATAACATCCTATTGCAGCTAGCAAGGGACATTAAACAAACTGATAGTGATCTTGTTTTACAGCAAGATAGTAGTGAAATTCATATATATGAACTAAAGCTACAGAGCTCAGCCTGCACCACATGAAGGGGGTATTCTATACTGGTCTAAGACATTTTGTAGGATGGTTTGGACACAAGATCAGTGGGCATCAGGATCATTGGAGAAATGTATTTATGACTACAACAAAGGTATAGGAATTTATAGTCAGAAGTAACAATACATTAGCCTTTGTCTGTGTTGTGAAATTCTGTGCCATTTAAAAACTCACTGGCTTCCTTCCATCTGTATCCCAAGGGAATCCTTCTAGGATGCTTTGAAGAGAGTTTTATCTCTCTCTTCTCCCAGGTTACTGGGTAGCAGTGTGACAAATTAACACTCCATGGCACCAGTATGTATACCAATGAGAAAGCTGTTCTTTAATAGAAACTAAGAAAGCCTTAATATTTAAGAAATTCCAATTTTCAATGTATTCTGATAAAGGAAGCTGAAGAGGATTCGGAACTTTCTTTGGTTTTCTTATGTGAATAGGAGTCCTCGACTATTATTTCTAGGCTCTGATGAAACCTTTCTGTACCTCTTACCCTCTGTGGAATCCAAACTCCACCTGAGGAACCATATTTCACTTGGAAAGCACAACATGCAGTGAAGCTTTGGCCTCCAGGACAGGAATTTTACCTGCAGTTGGATGTAGGGATTCTAGAGGGAGGCACTCCTCATTTCCAACCTGAACGTGCTCCTGGAAGGGGCGGCAATTTGGAGAGGCTCAGACAAGGAGGCAAGTGGCCGGCATTCCCGGCCCAGCCCTTCTGCCCCTCCTGAAGGGACCCATCTCTAACAGGAACAAGTCTGACCAAGTGAAATACCAAGAGCTTTCCTGCTTCCCAGCATACGCTGCAGCTGTGGCTTCTTGGATTCCTTTAAGTATCTCCTTCCTGCACCTATTTTCTCCTATTGTCTGCTCCTTGCCCTCCCTATGGAGTTTCCCTGGACCTTCTTCTCTCCTTTGCCTTCACCTTAGGTTAGGGATAGTTAAGTTCCCTTCGGGATTTGTTTCACACTCAGGAGGCATTTACACGTCAGAAGCCTACTGTTCTGTTCTCCAAGCAGGGAAAGCTTTTGAGCTTAATTCAAATTTTAAAACATATTCAGGAGGCTCTTTCTACCCCTAGGCTGTGATGTAGTGAGGAATCCTAAAGCTCCCGTGGTCTCCTGTTTTCCACCTGCTCATGAGGGGCCCCTTCTGAAGGCCACTTACGTTACCGTCAGGAGAGTCTATGGCCAACAGTCTCTTACCTCGTTCCCCTTCTTCCGGGAGTTTTCTAGGGCTAGAAATAGCTATGCGTGAGCCTTCCCGGAAACCTCATGATCTAACTCAGAGTGCGACGCTGCATGGTGAGGAAGCTCCGGGAATCTGGCTGCTTCTTGACTCGTGCTGGTGCGTATCTGCACAAACTGGCCCTCGCAGCCCCCCTGCAGTGCTCTCTCATGCGCGCATGAAGCAAAGAGAATTTTGCTTTATTTCATAATTTGCCCAGCAGAGTTTTGCAGACTCTTACGTTGTCAATAATGACAAAATACCTCCTCTCCTCTGATCAAGGACACTGGCAAAGTGGTCAAAGCGAACATGTGCCAGTACCCCCTCCCTCCTCAGAACAACTCCTCCACGGGTACATGCCACTATTCGCACCCGTATCCTGCAGCTGAAGGGGTTGAGGGGCGGAGATGTTATATCATTTGCCAAAACGTAGAAGGCTGGTGAAGTTGCTGATCTGCGGGTTGAACAGACAGACTTTCAACGGTGGGAGTACAGTAGGAAGCCTTGTCTATTCCGTCTGCTGCTGGAGCGTGTGTGTGCAGCCACCGCATCCTGCTGGAGCACGGGGAGGGAAGGAAACGGGTTCGCCATGCTGTGTTGCTGTGCTAATTAAGGGGGAAGTTGCTAAGTACAAAGAACAGTTGTAAACCGCTAGGCTTTGAGCTATTACTTTCTAAAGGAGAAACCCCAAACTAAATGCTTACCATGAGAATCGCACCACTGCCAAATTAAATTGAAGGAAAATCGTGATAGCTAAAAATTTGGCCTGAGTAGAGACTAATAACGAGGGTAGAGTGAAGGGGAAGAATTCTCAGTAAAATAGACTCGCAGCATTCATACAATAAACTATCCAATAAACTTGGCAATTGTCATAATATTTGGTTTCACTGAGAACACAGGCTGTTGGCAACAGGGAATAACTTAATCTGTTAATTAAATGCAAAATTCAGTTCTCACAAAAACATAATAATTAGCCTTTTTTTACCTTAGGATATCTGCGTCAGCAAATACTGGAATTTCTCAAGAAGGAAAATAACGGGGTTCGTACATCTGTGGCACTCACCATTGCTTTGCTGCTAAAACTTTGCAAGTTCAGCACTCAGGGGACTGGTTTTATTTTCCTTCTAGATGTTTTTCTTGCAATTAGGGTGTGCTACTACCGAGCGACAGTGGATGACTCAGTGAAATCATGTAGTTAAACTATAAAAGATTCGTGTACTGTATTAACAGCAATGTTGTCGTGAACTTCTATAGCTTTAAACCCAACCAACCCCACCTCCCCCAGGTGAATTTCAACCCTTTTGAGAATTAGACGAACTGGCTGTAGATAATCACCTGGCACAGGATCGAAAGGACGAGCCCTTGAGTGTGGGAGTCATCACAAGCCTCTGTGCAGGCGGGATGGTACCAGCGAAGAGCCCAGGGACCACTCCCCTCCCTTTAGCCGAAGCGCCGCAGGGCAGTTACATCGCATCGCAAAGCCTCGCTCCTTGGTCTGCAGTGAATCAGATGTCCGACCCTAGAACGGCTGTCGTGGAGATTAAGCAAGACAGTGCGAGCGAGAGGCTCACCCCAGAGCCGTCTACACGTTCCTTGTGGAAGGCGAGGCCGGAACCGTGGGATTCCTCGTGGTTTCCCACAAGAGGCAGCTCTCCCGGCCCTCTCGGGGCCTACAGTCCCCGTCACTCAGCCAGAGACACAAATGATGACACCTGTCGTCTGCTCTCAGCGCGTCGCTGTGTTTTCTGGGCGTTCGTGCAACCACGACTTCATGGCAAGTCTCGCTTAGTGTTAGTTAAGCCTGATTGTTGTAATGTCAGAAATACGTGCGTGAAGTGAAAGATGCATAATTATGTACAGGTGAAATGATATGATGTCTTGAAATACTTTAGGAAAATGTGGTAAAAGATTAAATGAAACGTGATTAGCAAGAGGTTGACAACTAGTGAACCTGGGATATGGGAGTTTAATATGCAGTTCTCTTTTCTGTTAAATACATTTGAAATTTTCCATAACAAAACCACAGCTGTTAAAAAAAAACCCTCTTCTATCTCCAGACCCAATATTAAGAAAGTCTTCTTGCGATCCTGCCACGGGGTTGCTTTAGCTGCCCCTCCTACATATCTCCGAAACAGCAGTGTTACATCAACCTTTCACTGTTTCCTAATCGTTTCCTGAAGAATCTCCACTTGTAGATCAGAGACTCCTTCAAAGTAGGGACCTGGGTATTATTTATGTAAGTACAGTTGCACCGACAACAAAACATATAGATGTATGATGTTCAAAGAAAATTATTCGAGTCAAATATTTTCTTTACAATGCCTTTTTCTTATTTCCAGGCTTCTCGGAAGAGCTTGTCAGGCCCCTCTTAGAGCAATCTCGGGTGCTGAGAGTTCTCTTCTATTTCCACCAATGGCTTTTAGAACCAATTAAAGAGGAAAGCAATTATAATGCATACCTGGGTTGAGGATCGGAAACTCTGTCACTAGCTGTCTTTAATTAGAAAGAGGTGATTTTTCACTTTGCTCGAAGAATGCAGTATGCACTTTCTCCCAGCGGTTTTCCACTGCAGCTTTAACAGATGTGTGCACAGCGCTTCCTTAACAGTTCCCCGGCAATAGCAGTGCTCTCTGAAACTATCAGCTTCTAAACAAATGCGAAGACATTTTTGAACATAAATTTAAGGCATATTTATGACAATTTTGGTGGGGCTGCCCTGCCTCCCTTGCTCTTGTCTCCCATGCCTGCTACTTTTAGATTATGTGTAGGGGTAATGAGAACATATTTCAAAAATATTCTATGATTCTGAAGATGAAAATCCTAAGGTCAGAGCATATTGCACTGAGTTATCGGCACTCCATAGCACAGTGGGGGTGGGGGAGTTGGGTAGAAGGTGGTCAAAGAACATAAAATTTCTGATAGGAATAAATTCAAGAAATCTATTGTACAACATTGTAATTACAGTTATTAATATTGTAATATGTGTTTTTTGGAAATCACCAGGACTGTAGATTTTAAGTGTTTTTACTAAAAATAAGCACATGGCAGTAATGTAATACTTAATAATTCCGTTTAGCCATTCTCCACTGTATGCATATTGCAAAACAGTATGCTGTGTATGACAAATGTACACAATTTTCATCAATTTAAATATGTTAAAATACAAGTCCATAGCATTATGTTCTGCCTACTTTGAAGCACTGGGGCCATTCATCCTTCTGCAATTCGATGCAAGAGTATCACTCTTTCAGTAAATATCAATTGCATTCCTACATTGTGTGCCAGTTCTTGTTGCAGCCACTGAGAGTACGATGAAGAATAACCCATTGAAGCACTCTCCTGCCCTAGTGGAGTTTCCTTTTCTGAATTCCATCTAGTCGCACCTTAGAGATGCAAAGTCTGAGCTTTAGCATTCTCACCAGGAGCTGCTCAGTCAGGCATCCCACTCCTCATCTGGCGCCACTTCCCTTCCTCTTATTCTCTCTGGAACCTGCTCCTTTCAAACGCTCCCTTCTACCCAAATTCCACGTTTTTTAAATTATTTTTTTATTAGTGTACATCTGCAGTAATACAGTTTATCATCATCTTGCGGAATATGCACGTGTACATGATCCACCTTGATTCATTTTTAGTCCCTTTGTTCTTTAAATTCCCCTACCCATTTTCATTCTTGTTGATACTGTTACTCTTATTGCATATTTATAATATGCCATTTTTACATTCATTGAAGTTATTAGATTCCTGTTCATGACATGCCTATATTCTATTTATTCTTCTCCCCCCACCTACATTCTCTTGGACCCCTTCTGATTTGCAAGAGATCTCTTCCCTTATCTTCTTTTGTTTGCTTGTTCTTTTCTATTCAATGATATTGTTTTTAAGAAATTTTTATTTTAATATAATACAAGTAGATATTAATAAAGAAAATGTGAAAGCTGTTCTATGAAAGAATAATTTTTGAAAACAAAATGATTAGAGAATAACAATGGTAAATGCAATGCGTGTCTTGACCTGAAAAGAATGTATATTCATTTGCTAATCTCAGCCCATTTCTTAATAATACTATACCTTTTTTGCATTTAAACATTTTTTAAATTGAATTCTTTATTAGTACAATTCATATACATCTCACAATCACGTATAACATTGGGGAATTTGTACCAGTATACGACACAAGTTAATTCTCATTTTTACCCATATCCCTACCCACCCACACCTCCCCACCCCCTTTATACATACTCTTTTATTTTCTTTCTGTATCATAGTTATTCCTTCCCCTCATTACATTCCCACACCAAATTTCCTATGGAAATTTCCCACACTATAAAAGCTGTCATACTTTCTAGAGCTCATTTGCATCTACAGGCCCCATGCCAAAGAGAAGATCCAGAATTTGCCTATCTGTGTTCTATTGATTTCACTTATTAGTATATCCTCCAGGTGTCTCCATTTGCACCTAAATGGATCGATCTTGTCATTCTTTA
>PVIC010004889.1:0-60382 GCA_004025085.1 Thryonomys swinderianus | reverse complement strand
TCCTCCTGCCTCTGCCTCCTGAGTTCTGGGATTACAGGCATGAGCCACCACACCTGGAATTGTAGTATGTAGTACCAGGGATCAAACTCAGGACCTTGCACTTGCCAGGCAAATGCCAGAACCACTGAGCTAAATTCCTGGCCCTAGAATACATATTCTTTTTTTTTTTTTGAGACAGGGTCTCACTTTGTAGTTCAGGCTGGCCCTGAGCTCACTATGTAGCCCAAGTAAGCCGCCATGAACTCAGCAATCCTCCTGTCTCTGCCTCCCGAGTGCTGGGATTACAGGCGTGAGCCACCACGCCCAGCACTGTGGTATGTGGTATTGATGGCTGGTGGGTGTGAGTCACCACGCCCAGCATTGTATGTGGATAGGGGGATCCAACTCAGGACCTTGCACTTGCGAGGCAGGTGCTGGAACCACTGAGCTAAATCTCTGGCCCAAATACATATTCTTTTAGAGAGACCATTGTGGAAATAGAATCAGGCTAGAAATCAATAAAGAGAAAGATAACTAAAAATCCTTATATATTTAGAAACTAGATAATAAATATCATAAAAATTTATAGTTCAAAAACAATAGAAAATAACAAAATATTTTAACTGAATTAAAACGGAGATCCTATAGCCAAGTCTAACTTTTGAAGAATATTATTATTTATTTTTAATTTTTATCTTCATTGGTACATTGTATGTACACATCATGATCACATTCAATTTTGGGAATTTTTACCAGTATATGATACAATTTAATTCTCATTTTTTCCCATTCCCTTACCCACCCTACTTACCCCCACCCCCTAAATACATAAGCTTGTTTCCCTTTTTTTACCATCACATTTTTTCTTTACTCCCCATTACTCCTCCACCACATTTTCCTTTGAATATTTTCTATTTCACAATATCTATCATACATTGTAAACTCATTAACATCGTCAGTTTCTCATCCCAGAGAACAGATATGATATATACACATGGGTGACTTATTTATTTCATTATGAGTATGTCCTGAAACTATGTCCATTTGAGAGTAATACTCCATTTTATAGAAAAACCACATCTTCTTTATCCAGTCTCCTGTTCATGGGCATTTGGGTTGTTTCCAAGGTTGAGCTATCATGAACTGAGCTGCTATGAACATGGGTGCACATATGTCACTATGATATAATTCTTTTAATTCTTTTGTGTATATTCCTATGAGGATAATAGCAAGTCAAATGGGACCTCTAATCCTTGTTTTGTTAAGAATCTCCACACTGATCTCCATAGAGGTTGTACCAGTTTACACTCCCACCAAGAGTGGAGAAGGGTTCCTTTTTCTCTACAGCCTCACCAGCATCTGTTGCTGGCTAATTTCAAGACAGCAGCCATTCTTTGTGGAGCAGGATGAAATCTTAGTGTTGTTTTCATCTGCATCTCTAGAATGACCAGCAATGTTGAAAATTTGAAGAATATTATTTTAAATGTATGTAACAGATGTGAAGAAAATCTATAAATCAAGTATCTTAGGGTATATTAATAAATTACATAAGAGCAGCAAATTGAATCTAGTGAAAACAGACAGAAGAAAATCATAAAATGAGAACATAAGTTCATGGAAATTCTACAAACATAAAATACAGAATATCAATAAAAACAAAAGATAAAATTGGGTACATTCAGGGTAGTATGGTCAAAGACAATAAAGACAAATGATAGTCTTTTGAAGCCTACTTGTAAAACTGACAAGCTCTCAATGACATTGATCAAGGAAGATACAAGGTAAAAGGAACAACTATCTAACATCTGAAAAAAAGAAGGGGACTTTACTAAAGACTCTTCAAGTATGTTAAAATCATTTAATGCAAATAAACCTGGAAGTATTTAAGAAATGAAATTTCACTACTGCATCCTCCCAGACAGATGAAGAAAACTTAATTTTACATGAACTCTACAGAAAATACAAAAATAAGGAACATTCTTCAATTTGTATTATGTGGTCAGTATATCCTTTAAACTAAAACTTGAGTTATTAAAAGTAGTTCATAAATTTCTTATTAACAAATGAAAAAATTAAATAAAAGAGTAATAAGCTTACTCCAGTAATATATCAGTGCTAAATTCAGTTTATTCCAGGAATGCAATGCTGCTTTAACATTTAAAATATTAATTTAATAAGTTAACCAAAATAACAGAAAGCCAAATCTCTATTATCTTAACATTCACAAATATCATTTGATAAAACATAACATCTCTTTATTTTAAAAGACCTAAATTATAAAAAACAACTTTCTTAATAAAGAGTACACAAAATTGTAAACAATCTAGAAAATTATTTTTAACTGTAATATTAAAAACTTTTATTCTGAAATTAAGAGAGAGAAAAAGATGTCTATCACTATTTCTCATCAACACTGGAAATCCTAACCGAAGAACACAGCTGAGAGGACAAGAAAATGAATAAGATTGAAGAAGAATGAGTAACATGTAATATTCTTAGACTCTGATTGTGCTACTCAAATTAACCTCTACTGTTTGAATTAACCAAGGAGTTTAGCACTATTCCTAGATAGAAAAATCAGTCATATTGCTAATACTCTCCCTATGACAGAAAGTAAACTTACAAAACACTGTAGTTTACAACAGCATCAAAAAAATCAAGTACAGGGCCAGAGATTTAGCACAGTGGTTCCAATGCCTGCCTAGCAAGCACTAGGTCCCTGGTTTATCCCTGGTTACCACACACAATACCGGGCTTGGTGAGTCAGGCCCACCAGCAATCAGTACTACATACCACAATACCGGGCATGGTGGCTCATGCCTATAATCCCAGCACTCGGGAAGCAGAGGCAGGAGGATTGCTGAGTTTGAGGCTTGCCTAGGCTACATAGTGAGCTCAGGGCCAGCCTGAACTACAAAACCAGACCCTGTCTCAAAAAAAAAAAAAAAAAAAAAAACACAAGTACAGTAAATAAACTATTTTTCTATCTTTGTGTTGATACCACACTTTATTGTATTTTACAATAGGCCTTTATCTTGGATAGTTTGTATCTTTTTCTATTCCTTTAGGGCTCTACTGGCTATCCTTGATCATATGAATTTCCATATAAATTTTAAAATAAGATACTGAATCTTCATCAGAAAACTAAATAAATAATGTGTTTTCTTATTTTGATTGAGATACCATTGCCTTTATAAGAAAATATTTATGGTTATAATACAGGATCTTTCCATCCATGCATGATATAACCTTCCATCTACTTAGATTTTTAATTTCTTTCAAAATCCTTTCTATATTTCTAATCTATGGTTTAGGGATCAATCAAGTGGATAGAAGCTTTTTCGAACATTGAAAAAGAATAATAATTAGGAAACAGAACAAAAGGGAGAAAGGATTGTGTTTTGCAGATAACACGTCCATTCTTGACCTCAGTTTTCTTTTCACTTCTTTTTATTGTTTTTTCAAGTCAGAATGAAAAGAGAAAGCAGTCCTCTAGAAGTGATTGAGATGGCCACAACTCTTCTCCTACAACATAGGGTAATGTCTATGTGCGCCAGAGGCATGGCCTGCTCTCTAGATCAGTGTTTTTCAAACTTCAAATTACAAACTTAGTCAATTACAGTCAACCTTCTTTTCAATAAAATAGGTTTGAATTTTCTCTAAGTGCAGTATGAACAGTAAGGTTGAGCACCTTCACTTACACTTTTAAGCTCTCCATGCATGTACACATACAATGATGTACATGTGCATAGGCTGTGACATGAAACCTGTTTCTTCATGTTGAAAACAGTCCAACACATTTTTTTACAAATTATGCTTCTAAGATACCAATAAATAATCCCTCTTGCCCTTATTCTTTTTCCTAATAACTATTATTTTAATTTTCAAAAGAATCTAGTCTTTGATTTCTAACACCTTAAGTTAGAAATATAGAAAACTTTCTGGAAAGAAATTAAATGGAGGACTGTATCAGCCATTAAAATACTCATTATAATCATTATAATGAAGTCAACAAATCTTTCACAAAGTCTAAGCTATTTCCATCAAAGTATCAAGAAAATTCTTAGAAATCTCAATGTGATCACACTGTAGTGACATGAGATCATTAATAGGTATTGTGTAGCTATACTTCTGCTTTAGCTCAGAAGTAAACCTCATGGTGTGAATACTAAGCTTGTGGTAGAATAGAATTGAATGAAAATTAATAGTGAAAGGCTCACAATTAATGGACCATTTACGACAGCATGGTCCATTGTGAGTTAAATAGAGAAGGATACAAGAATAGTGTAATCAAAGAAACAAAAAGGCAGCATATTTGAAAGAAATGGTCCAAGAACAACAGGCCTTTAATAACTCATGAGGGCATTGGGGCCAACATACACACAGAAGGGGTTGGGAAGTGCTGCACAGGCAGTCGGAGAAGACGGAGGGCAGCCGTCTAGGCCCTGTCCGTTAGCCCACCTGCCTCTTGGCTCCCACCTTCTGGTCTCTTTCTGTAAAACACCTCTGAGCGATGTTCCTTTTTGCCTTTTACCTGCTCTGATTTTCAATGCCAGGACAGTTAGCCTGCCGCAAATCTATATCTGACTCTCCACCTGTAACCCCAATGCCACCCTGGCGGTCTATTCTCTCAGTTCACTGGGTCAGGACCACCACTTCCTATACAATGTCGTAAGCCAGCCTCAGAAAAGGTGGAGGCAAAGCAGTTTGCCCAGTAGAGTGAGAGGTGAGAAGGAGTGTAGCTTTAAACTCAACTCCCAGGTTTGTACCAACCCCTCAGAAGACAAACTCCATGTAAGGAGACAAGATGAAGGATACGAGCATTGTAACAAAGCTGTTAACAGTGAGAGTTGATCTTTAGCACTTGCTGTATGCCAGGCACTGATTCCAGCATGTTACATGGACTAAGTCATTTAACTTTCACATAGTACTAGGGTAGGTAGTGTCATCTCCATTTTTCAAATGAATCAAATAAACAAAGCAAAGGACTTTTAAGCAATGAGCCCTTGATCTCACAGCTAAGAACTGTGGAAAATACACAAAGAAAATAATTAAGAGCAAACTAGTAATCAAGCAAACAAGAGAACACTGCATTGTAGGCTTGACAAAACGTGACTTTGTAAATTTCTAATTTGTTTTTAGACATTCAAAACATCACATGCACTCCACGTAAAGAAATATTTGGACTCTGTTTTAATCTGTGAAGTTTCTTGTGACATTCACAAAATGCCCAGGATTAATCTCAGAAATTTTTCCCTTCTTGAAAAGTATTATTACCATAGTAGCTTCCAAACTAGGCCTCATAAGAAATGTTGGAGGCTTTCTAGAAGGCTCCTAGGATGTTAATCCAAAATACCAGGAACTTCTTCAGTAAGGGACTAACATGTATTCAACTTATTTGAGACAGATGGGTCACCAACTTTATTTTGGGGAAGCAAAGCAAAAAGACTAGTGAACACAATGTAGCCTGAAGATCAGTAAATAAACCATTGAACCCATACCTCCAAAATCACTAAGAAAAAGAAAATCATCTAATTCCAAATCCAGGGAGATATTCACTCTGAGATGGGAACAAATATCACATATGTGTACTAAATGTGGAGAATTAGACAGATAGGTTCTTCACAAAAACCTTCAAAGAACTTAGTAAGTTACTCGCAGGCAGAAAGATGAAAAAGAAAGAGAAAGAGAGCTAGCTACTCCTAACCAGCCTGAAGAGAGACAACTTTCAGACCTCCTAAACCAATTAAACACAACTTATGTGATATGCACAGTCACACCACAGCCTGGCCCAAGGTTAGTGATATAAAAAGAACTCAGTCCCTGCCCCCACCCATTTCCAAATGCCAGCTGAGAAGCATTTCTGAGACCCTTTTCATCCACAGGAAGCCCTAAGAACATCACAAAAACTTAAGGCCAGAAAGGCCAGAAAGTTAAAACAGCATGCAGTTTTAACTTCTTTTCCTCCCTAAAGTGGCCATTGGATTAAAATCTATGAAAATAAAAGTTAAAATTCTGCAGTTTAGGAACAACCAGCTGACCTCTAAATGTGCTGATTTGAGTCCAACCACCTTTCAACAAGCATGAAATCTGGCTTAAGGCATACTAACACACGCCAATTATTTTCATAGTGTACATGACTGAACTCACTACATCCTGTTTAGAAAAAAGAATAATGTTCATTTTCAAAAAGCCAGATGCAGAGGCTGCATGTTGTTGTTGGTAGGATTTTCCTTAGGTTACTGTTTCTGCAAGTGCCGTTGGACCTACAATATGGGAAAAAAATTGTACCAGCTATTTCTCAGACAAAGGGCCACTATCTATGTTATATAAAGAACTTAACAAATCAGTACCCCCAAATTTAAAGACCTTATTCAAAACTGGACATCTGAAATGAAAAGACACTGTTTAGAGGAAGAAGTAAAGGCAGGTAAGAAACTTATGAAATGTTCAACTTTGCCAGTCATTCAAGAGATGCAGTTGAAGATGACCCTGAGAGTCCATCTCACTCCAGAAGGAAGGGCTGCTGTCGTGAAATCAAACAACAAATGCCGGCGGGGCTGCAGGGAGAAAGGAACCCTTCTCCACTGCTAGTGGGAATGTAGACTGTGGTGCAACCACTGTGGAGATCAGTGTGGAGATTCCTCAAAAAACTAACATTAGAGGTCTCATTTGACCCTGCTGTTCTCCTGCTAGGGATACACATGAAAGAATAAAAGATTTATACCACAGCAACCTATGTGCATCCATGGTTTTAGCAGGTCAGTTTGTAATAGCTAAATCTTGGAAACAGCCCAACTGCCCATTAATGTGAAACTGGATTAAAAAAAAAAGATTTTTTAAAAAATAAAATGGAAATGCTGGACGTGGTGGCTCACACCTGTAATCCCAGCACTCGGGAGGCAGAGACAGGAGGATTGCTGAGTTCACGCCGGCTTGCCTGGGCTCCATAGTGAGCTCAGGGCCAGCCTGAACTACAAAGCGAGACCCTGTCTCAAAAAGCAAAAAAATAAAAATAAAAATAAATAAATAAATAAAATGGAGTGTTCCTCTGCCATAAAGCATGATCAATTTGAGTCATTTATACTCAAATGGATATACCTTGTGGACATACTCATAAGTAAAATAAGTAGAACACAGATGTGTAAATACCATATCACTTCTCTGGTAAGAGAAACCGAAGGTATAAATCCATTCCAAAATGTATGATAGGTACTGTGAAATAGGAAGAACATGTTCAAAAGGAAAAAGGGAAAAGAGGGGTAGGGGTAAGTAAAGAAGGGAAAGAAAAAAATTGATGGTTAAAAAAAGGAAACAAAGCTTATGTACATAGGGGTTAGCAGGTTGTAGGGAGGGCAGGGGAATGGGAAAAAGTGAGAATCAACATGTGTCATGTACTGCTACAAACCCTCAAGGTTCAATGTGATCATAATGCATATATAAAATGTACCAATAAAATCAATTGTAAAAAGTGCTACTGGAGAAGTTTGTGATTTGAAGAGCATAGTAGCTCGAAAGAGAAAATTTTTTCATTTTGTTTAAATTCTGTCTAGCGATAGTTCTCCCCCATTTTTACTCTCTTAACAGTAAAAAGAGTTGGGAATAATTAATTTCTATCCTTGTTAAGAACTTTGTGTCTTATATATGTATCAGTTTTAAAAAAACTCAATGAAAGAGTGAAATTCTGAATACTACTTTAAGCATTAAAATTTGGAGATTTAAAATATCATTAAAGGAATATCTACTCCCTAAGATAATTATTTTTTTACCTTCCAAGATCAATTTCCATGAAGTTTCTTAAAGTGCTGAGACTCCTTCATGTCTTTAAAGTCAGTGAATGAATACTCTGTCATAGGCTCTTTTTAAAAAATCTATGAGTCCACATTAGTTACATAGGCTAATGGATTTCACTTTAGCATATTTGCACATGAATATAACATACTTTGATCCAACACATGTAACTCTGAGGCCAAGGTAGATGCCGTAACTGAAACACTGCCATGCAGCTGTGTTGCTTCTAGTCACATCCACTGTCCTTTGTCCTCAAACTCTATGGTACCTTCTCTGGCCCAACCCACCAAATTCCTCCAGTTTGATTTTTCTTTGTTTCACCTTCTGCCTTCGCTAGACCTCTGAGATTCCCAAATGCCAAAATCCACTCCCAGCTCCTGGCTCCTGTGTAAAACTTCTGCTGCTCATGCCCCTGTTTGTCAACCCATCCTTGTGCCATTATTTAATCTTCCCCCTCATTCACGCACTGTCCTCTCGTGTCCAGAAAACAGATATGTCAGGATCCCACAGACGCAGAAGTGGCACCTGGTAGGTGGTGGCCAGAAGCCAGCACCCAGCTCATCACCCAACCAGCCGCTTTTGCTTTGTAATTGCAGAGAGAGGGGCCTGGTTCAGGAGAAAGGGGTGCTACTGCCTTGACTGGGCCCCCGCTCACAACCGTGTCAAGAGGACACCTGCTAGCCTGGGCCTTGGCATAGAAGCCCCTTGGAATTCACTGTCTATCAGGACAACCTGGTGATGTGCACAGTCCCAAGGACTCCTTCAGAAACAGAGTCCAGAGAACAGGCAGTCGAGGTGGAGCAAGCTCATTCTGCAGATGGCCGGGCAAGACGGACAGGCGCGGCCTCCACAAGCCGCCCTCATGACAACGGCCTACTGTTCTCTGAGTCCTGAGAGCCGGTGCTCTATCCACAGCTGCTTCTAAGCAGCTGCTAATTCTGAGCCCTTTCCCTACCATGGGGACCGATTAGGCACTCATATTGACACCAACTTGCAATTAATCCCTCCCATCCCTATGTGACTTATCAAGAATTGGGAATCAGGGGCCGGAGGGTTAGCTCAGTGGTTCCGGCGCCTGCCTCACAAGCGCAATGTCCTGAGTTCGATCCCCGGTAACCACATATAATGCTGGGCGTGGTGACTCACGCCCACTAGCAATCAGTACCACATACCACAGGGCCGGGCATGGTGGCTCACACCTGTAATCCCAGCACTCAGGAGGCAGAGACAGGAGGATTGCTGAGTTCGAGGCTTGCCTGGGCTACATAGTGAGCTCAGAGCCAGCCTGAACTACAAAGTGAGACCCTGTCTCAAAAAAAAAATAAAAAAAAAAGAATTGGGAATCAGGAAAAAAACAGAAGTGTTCCGCTTCTACCAACCAGGGCTCAGCTTCCACCAGAAGTGTAGCACCTGAGCACAAGGCGGGGCACAGCCAGGCCCTCGCCTGACTTTCCACTTACTTGCCCTGGGACCAGCTACAGGGACCAGCTCCGTGAGTCACGTTCTCCTCGGGCTTTGACACAAAACAAGGCCCAAGGAACTACACCCTGGGAGAATCGTACACTGATATAATCAGTCGCCGTGTTTCATTTTATTCATCAGAGTACACAGTTCCGTTGCAGATGGGTTCTGCTCAGCTTTTTTCAGTCCAGCCACTTCTTCTCCTTCCCGCCAGTACCTTTCACACTGACTTCCACCAGAGAAGCGAGGTGGCATTGCAGAAAAGCGCCCGAAGGCCACAACCTAGAGTTTCATTTTCAGCCCTCTTAGTAACCGGGTGACACTAACCAAGTCACCAATGTCTCGGTTGCACCTGTAAAGTGGGGTAGTGCCCGCCTGCAATGAAGGAAGCTAGGAAAAGTGAATATACTTTTTTTTTTAAAGTGAATATACTTTTGAACTCTAAACAGAAGAAAGGGGAGAGAAGAAAGAGGTGGGGAGAGGGGGAAAAAAAACTAAAAAAAAACTATCTTCCCTCCCTCCTCCTTTTACACTAACAAGTGAAATAAAATGTTTAGACAGGAAACCTAAAGAGAATGACCCGCAGATAAAGATCTCAGCGACTGTCAAAGGGCGCCGCGGCTGGGGCCTCCGAACGAGACAGGAGCTCGGCCCGAGCCAGCCGCACAGTTTGCACTCCTGGGCGCCTGGATGTTTGGACTCGAGCCTTGAGGCTTTAACCCAAGGAAGAAATGCAAAGGCTCTCCTCATTTCATTGCTTGTAATACAAAAACAAAAACCAAAAAACCAGCGGTGGGACAAACTTCAAGACAAATGTCCCAGAACTTCACTTACTTTATCTCCACGGCAGATGAACTCCAGGAAAAACTGCAGCTTTGCGAGTTCTGCTGGGTCCCACTCGAACGGGAAGTGCTGCTCAGAGCCCCGAAATAGAAAGCAGGAAGTCAACAGAACTGATTTCTCTAACTTCCCAAATGCAAATCACCGCACTCTTAACAGATGAGATTTAGAGAGGTGTGAGCCCCCTGTTTTAAAAGCGCGCAGGTGCTGATTGTGTACAGAAAACATCCTGTTCCAGGAAAAAAAAAGTCCTCAGCTTCTTCCACAAGGAGGGAGGACTGACGGATCAGAGTGACAGTGACACGAAGACTACCGAAGGTGCTGCCATCAGATCCCAGCTGCCACTAGAAGGAAGTGCCCCGCTGTGACAGCCGGGCGCAGGTCTCTGGAGACCACGCTGTTCTGTTCGAGAGGGATCTGCTCCGAGGAAACAACGCTCGAGTCTCCCTTTCGACTTCCTCTGACCGGAGTATCCCTGTTTTCTCAGAGCCCACTGTTTGAAACTCTGAAATCTCCAAGCTCCGCCCCGAGTGTACCTCACTGGTCGGTTTCCTCCCTACACCACCATTCCCACCTTATTCTCCCAAACACAGTGTCCCTTATCAGGGCCTCACTGAAGTCTGCTGCACCTCACCAGCTCCGGTCTGGGTTGCCGGTACTCTTGTCTTATCTCACCTGCTCTTCTGCAAGACCATCAGGTGAATCTTTCCAGCATGCTGTGTTCTCAGCGCTCCCGGCTCCAGAGTCAGCCGCCGCCCTTGGTGTTGACCAAGTGTGATCCGATCTGCTCGGCAAATGTTCTTGCCGTATCTTCCAGGATTGGGCTGAGCGTTAGCGTGGGCAGTGTGAGTCTCAGGGCCGGCTGAGTGGTAGGGGCTCTATCGTAGGGAAATTTTCTCTCTTAGTGGCTAAGGGAGCCTCAGAAATGAACGAAACCTCTCTGGGCCTCAGTTTCCTCACAGGGGTAACGACAACCATAACACCTGCATACATAGTTAAGGATTAAGTAGAATAAAGCAGCCAAAGCTGCTGCAGCCCTAGTGGACTCCAGTAAGAGGAGGAGGACACAGTGCTTAGGGAGGACTGTCTACATCTGACTCCAAGGGTCATACATGCATCTGTGTGAGTGTTACCACCTTGATTAAACTCATGATGCACAAGGGAAAGTTGAGGCGAGAGAAAGTAAGTAAAGTCGCAGTAGCCACCAAACAAACTAGAGCAGGGACAGCCTTTCAGTCCAGCACGTGACCACGCAGCCCACACGCAACTCCCCTCCACCGCAGCCCTCCTGTGCCACTTCCCCTCTCCCTGCCCCTTCCCTGCCACTCCACTGGCGAACACAGCTCACACGGCTCACACGGCAGCTTCGGGCTTCTTACCCCTCTGGGCTTCGCTCACCTGCCAGGGTCCCCTGTGGAAGCCATGTGAATTTCCCTCCAACGGCAGTGAAGGCAATCTCTCTGCTCCAGCACTCACCACCTCTACTGTACACGATCCTCACTTCCTGACTTGCAATTGTCTCTCCTGCTCTTTCCATTGTCTATTCCCACAGACAGTATCTAAAACATAGCTCACACTTTTAAATTCCAGCAGAAACAAGCATATTATTCCTACCAATACCTTAGCTACTGCCTCCAAGCCAGCGCTCCTAATGTCCATTCACTTATCTAACACAGGTTTAGCAAGCACCTGCCATGTCCGTTCTGTAGATGAGAATTCCATGGGCCCTGTCTTCTAGGTGCTCGCAGTCTTGATGAGAACAAGGCCTGCACAGAAAACGCAAATGCTGTGGTAAGGACCAAACGTGTGCCGGGTGACACCAACTTTTCTGGCTCTTTTCAATCTCGCCTTTTCCATGTTGCGTCACCCACCACCCTTCTCCTCTCTTCTGCCTCCCTGTGACCTGCTTGCTCACCACCCGTTTCCTGACCTCACCCCTCCACTTCTCTTACTCCTTCTTTCTCCTACCCCTAAAACAAGCCCACCTTGTCACTTCTGAATTTGAAAAGTACAAAAGTCAGGGAACCAGCACAAGGCCCCGAACGTGCACAGGAGAAGCTGGCTGGGACCCTGACCCGCTCCCCTGGCTCTGCTCCCCCCTCCTCACATGCATGCAGCCCCCTCGGAAGCTGCTGCCGAGACAGACTTCAAGGAGGTCTGCGAAACGACTCATCCTCCTATTCCCTATTGTTCCCTTTGCCCTCCCTGCCATCCGGTCCCCGCCTTATCACTTTATCTCTGGACTTAGATACTTTTCAAAATCACCCTCGTCTGTTTTGTTCATTCTCCCGCAAAGTGTGATAGTCTCATTCTCTGACCTGCCTTAGTTACATGTACAGATCTTCTTAGGAGCACTTAATTCTACCTTGTATTACAACCATTTGAACATTTACCTTAGAGACTATCTCAAGACAGGAACTTTGTCTTAATCTAAACCTCAATATGGTGTCTAGGACAATAATGCTCAATAAACTTAGGAATATTTTTTATTTTTGTGTGTAGTATAGTAGGAAAACTTTTCATTGAAAACCCAAGCAAAATTCCAAGCTTTTTCTTTTTCTTTATCATTGGTAATCAATTTTATGTGTCAGCTTGACTGGGGCAGAGATATCCCAATACCAGGTAAAATACAATATCCAGGTGTGTCTGTAAGACATTGGCATTTGAATCAATAAATTCAACTCAAATAGAACAAAAAGACAAAGAGGCCAGGTATTTAGCTCAGTGGTGCCTGCCTGCCTAAGAAGCATGAGGTCTTCAGATCGATATCCAGTACCACAAAAAAAAAAAATAAAAAACAACAAAAAGACATAAGAAGGTAACCTTTCTCTTTCCTTAGGTTTGGACATGATCTGTCCTTGGGCATTGGGCCTCCAGGTTCTTGGACAGTCAGATTCTGGGACTTACACTGAGCAACCCATCCCAAGTTTCTCAGGGCCTTGGCATCTTATCGGGAATTATACCACAGGCTCCCTGATTCTCGGGCCTTCAAACTTGGACTGAATTACACTGCCAGCTTTCCTGGCTTCCTAGCTTGCAGACAACATATTGTGAGACTTCTCAGCCTCCATAATCACGTAAGCCAGTTCCCATAATAAATCTCCTCTTTCGTATGTATATATTTCCTGTTGGTTCTGTTCCTCTGAAAAACCCTAATACCTTGTCTAATCATTTATCCAACAAAGTTTTCATCCCTAGGCAATAATTTGGGTAGTAGGGGAACAAAAAGACAGAGATGTCTGCACTCGATAATTTACATTCTGTGTCAGAGAGATTAGCACAGAATACAAATAAAATAACAGTATAGATACATAATAAGATGGACTGCAAAATGAAGGCAATTTTATATCAACTAGATGTGTGACCGCAGGCAAATCACTTACACCATGAGCTAAATGCTATCAAGTATTTAAGGCGCAAGTACTCTGTGGGTTTATGACACTAACCATTGTGTGGCCCCCTTTGCCAATGGGTGGCATTTCTATGTCAGTAAGTGCCAATATACTCTCCCCAAAAAATCTATTATTGATGGTAATTAGTTCTAAGAAAATCAGGCAAATGGCAGCTAAGAGCAGTAAAAACAGCAGCTAAAATTAATCATTAGAAAATGAGAATAAATTATTAGTGCTTGATCAGCACCACTAGATAAATAAATCCATGAAGCTCTTTCAGGGTCAGCTAGCAAGGAAGCAGTGTGCCCATGGGTGTGAGAGATGCTGTCCCCTAGGCTCCCACAGTCTATGAGCAGAGATTGAAACGTGCCTGAGCAAGTCAGCCGCCCTCAGTGACACGGATGGGCCCTTCCTTCTGTGCACCTCTGCACCTTGTACTAAGCGGGAAAGAATTATGCAATACGTGCTTGTAAATGAAGCGGGATGGATCACTAATACGTGTGTGTGCGTGTGTGTGCGTGTGTGCTGCAGGTTGAACCCAGGGCCTCACATATGCGCTAGGCTCTAACACTGAGCCATAACTCCAACCTCTATATCAACAATTTACTGAGGATCTACATACACCAAATCTAGAATTACAAATGGTATGGCTCCTACTCTCAAATGAAATCAAAGTAAAATATAAGTTCCTAATAACACACCAAGCTTTGATCTTTGATAGGGATTATTATCAGAGAAAAATAACTTCGCCACCAGGATGTAATTTTAAAACAACAAATATTCTTTTTGCGTTATTCATACTCCTCATCCACACAAAGCCCCCTTCCTTCCACGTGGCTCTGTCATGCCACACAGGCCCTCCCAGCCACCTGTCCCCTTCACGCTCTCCCACCAGAACCCCTCCCAGACTTCGTCTTCAAGACTTAGTTCACCTCTTCAACCTTTCTCTTTGATTCCGCCTACAAAATTCCAAAAAAACTATCTTGGAGAGATTAAACCTCACGTGGCTTGTAGGAAGAAGAAAGAAAATAAGTGAAACCAGAACCAGTCTCTGTAGGCCATGAACAAATGCCTCATAACTGTCCTGCATGACAAATGTTAGTCTGACCTAGATTCAACGTAAGGGTGGCAAAATAAATGGGAAACAGTATAAGGAAACAAAAGCATTCACATGTGTTAAGCTAATATTATAAACTCACAACAGCTCTTTTGGAAAACGAATCTGATCATGTTATGTGGAATGTTTAGGAAGAGACACAGACAAGACCCAAGAAAAATGAAGTTCAAAAGGAAGAAAACGATCATATGCACTATGTGGGATCCACTGCCCCGCAGGAAGACACCACTTGGGGTGCTCCGCGTGAATCCTCTCACCCGCCACGTGAAGGAGTCCTGTGGTCCCCATTTTATAGATAAACTTGGCCAGTGTCACGCAAGGCAGGACCGTAGGAAGAAAGGTGTGGTGAGCCAGTGCCTGCAGCAAGGGAGAGGAAACACCCTCAGGTCCCCAGAAAGTCCTGCACACTGCTGCTTGTCTTTTCCTCCCTTGGCACTTTCCTTCTAAGGGGCAGGGAAAAAGTTATCTTCCAAAAACAGCAGAGGTTAAAAAGAGAGAACTAAAAGGAGAAATTGGCCAGGCGTGGTGGCTCACGCCTGTCATCCCAGCACTCGGGAGGCAGAGGCAGGAGGATTGCTGAGTTCGAGCCTTGCCTGGGCTCCATAGTGAGCTCAGGGCCAGCCTGAACTACAAAGTGAGACCCTGTCTCAAAAAAAAAAAAAAAAAAAAGAAATTGTCAGTTTCCTATATGAGAAAAGAGAGATAAAGGAGGAACAGAAGGCCACAGCTGCTTCTTGACCCAGGCAGAGAACAACAACAACAAAAAAGTATAATGTAGCATCCTTATTTAAACAGAGTACAGCAGGTGTGGTAGCACATGCTTATCTATGACCCCAGCATTCAGGAGGCTTAGGCAGGAGAGTCTCCTCAAGTTTGAGGTCAGCCTGGGCTATATAGTGAGCTCAAGTCAAGACTGAACCACCCGAGCAAGACCCTGTCACAGGAAAGAAAGGGGGGAGGAGGGCTGATGGCAGTATTTTACTTTCCGTATCACAGAAACTTACACTATTCAAAACCTTCCTGTTTTCCTCTGACAGCCCTAACTCACTCTAAGAACTGAAACTGATTACTCTTTTACTCTTGAGATTCTGAATGTTAAAATGTTTAAAACTAACATTCCAGCGGCATTGCAGTGTCATCTATAAGACACATGCATTAATCATCGACTGCTACACAGCGTGGGTGATGCCAGGGTAAGACCTTGCCCTAGGGCCTTGAAAGGACATAGCGCAGTCACTTGCTTAGCACATATCCCTCTTGTTTCTTCCTTAAAACCCAGAGTTAAATAAGACACAAATCATTATTCATAGAGAATTAATCTGTTGCTTCAATTGGCATTAAGCAGGAACCCCAAAGACCATTAGGATAAATTAAAAGTAATTCATAAACCAAACAACTCAATGCTAGGATAATGATCTTAATTAGAAATCATTCTAAAATCTGCATTAGGCCTTACAGTAACTTCTGAGTGAACTGTCTATATCTCTTTATTCAGAATTCCTATTAGCCGACTTAGGCCCTCAAAAGTTTCATCAGGACATGACAAAAAATCAACTGGAACAAAAGCTTGGACATCACTCTGATGGGCCAGGGGATGTACCCTGTGATCAGAGAGTCAAGCTCAAGTCCAGTAGCCAGCACAGTTACAGTTTGCTTGAGACTTCTTCCTCCAACAGGTAATACAAGTAAGAAGTCATCTGATAGAATTTGTTCTTCTCTGGGGTAGTTCATATATCTGTACATATTCAGCCTGCCTTATCACCACGCATTTTGAGCAGAAATGCTTCCTGAGCACTTACTGTCACTGAGGTGGTACAAAGGAACGAAAGACGACTCTTTTCCAGACTCTCATGAGAAACATTAGACAGACACAGGTCAAAGCAAATGAAAATACACAGGTAAATGTTTATGAATGGCAGTTGCAAGCATAGGTTAAAGGAGTCAGAGGACCTAGGTTTAAATCCCAGTTCCACCAACTGCCCCCGGGAGCAGATTTTATAACCCTCTCCAAGCCTCAGTTTCCCCTTCTAAAAAGCTAGATTTCTAATGCCCACCTCATAGGGTTGCTGTGAGGAGTTAGTATGCTAAAATACTCACTATATAAAAGTTCCACAAATACTAGCTACCATTATGACCATGGAAAATATTAGTTTTGTTGTTACTTCTGTTGCTACTACTCTCGGCTGTCTTTGCCCCATACCTTCAGGACAAGGAGGCTCCCGGCTGTCTGAGGCGCCTGCAGTCCGGACAGAGTCATTCATCTCAGGCATGGAGGTGAGGAGGCTCCTCGTGGTCTGTCAAATGTCACAGAAGAGGATTTCAGAGGAGGAGATGACCAGAGAGGAAAGGCAGCCTGCCCTGAGTACGGCAGAGAAGTTTGCTCTAAGCGGCTTTCTGAGCTGAGGGAGGGCACATGCTCACAGGTCATATGATGAGCTGGAAAGTGCCTTAAGAATGCTTAAGTTACTCCAAAAAAAAAAAAAAAGCAGCTTTTTGAATAGTCACGAAAATCTTACGCCTTCCTCTTATGTTATTTGAAATTTCAAAATAAATTTAGTATCAAGGAGAAAAAATGTTGGATGCATTGGCAACTTTGAAAAAATTCTTATTTAGGTCTTGAAACATACATATTTCTTCTGTGATCATGTGGCAACACTGTGAGCACAGAGTCTGCTTGTTCACCACCAGCTCCTTCCTCCGAAGGGGCAGGGACAACGGCTTGGTGCAGGTTACCTCAAGGTCCACTGTACCCGATGCTCAGTCCCCACCCTGGCGGGTGTAATTACACGGAACCATGACCCCGCCTGCTCCCAATCCTCACTCTGCAGCCAAGGGGGCCACGGACCCAGGGGGCTTCTTCTTACCCCTGGCACTCAGGCTGATCTCCTGCTATGCGGAGAAGGTACAGAGGACGCGGGGAGTGCCGGGAATGCCGTGCTGTCGGCAACCTAACGCTGTGGCAGCTACTTGGATTTCAGCAAGAAAGGGACTCAGGCGAAATGATTTTTCAGAAAAAGCATTCTTGCTGCTGCACACAGAGCACAATAAATTAACTAGTCAGGATCCTTACCTCTGCACCTTCTGCTACCGGAACCTAAAATATATGTAAAGGAAAAATTTCAACTATAATTGTTTTTCATTTGAACAGCTTTTCTATTTATAGTCAGGACTTAGCCATTTTAGGAATGAAGTAGAAGGGTATCCATCCCCCCCCCCAGTGGTTATAATAAAATCGAAAGCTCCAAAGCTTAAGGAAAACAAAATGTGTCCCTCTTTTCTTTTTTTAAGGGGGGACAGAGAGTTATGAATTGAGCACCCAAGAGTCGCAGTCTTTGGGGTGCTCCCCAAGTCAAAAGTCAAGTGTTAGTGCTGCTTCCCCTAAGGGTCTCCGCCTGCTCTGGGAATGTGAAGACACTGAGGTCCCCTAGCCTCAGCTTCCTCTGTGGAACTGGGGGGGGCGCAGTTTTCAAAGTAGGTGTCTCATACTGTACCTCCCCCTCCCCACTATCACCACCTTCTTTCCCCGAAAATAAGACCTGACCAGAAAATAATCAGCTTTGGAAACCAGAGATCAGTTTTGCAGCTTCACGGCCAGCGTCACGTACAAGATTCTTCCTCATTATTGTCTCGCTCAGCAGCTAGCTGTAATGCAGGTTGGGCAAGGAAGACATTGGGGCCGGGATGTCTGCTCTCTGGTATTCAAGGCTGATTATTTACTGGTCGGATCTTCTTTTCAGGGAAACATTGCCAAATGCCCGTGTTCTTGGTGGATGCTCAGCAAATATTTGATGATGTCCTTGGCATTCAAGATTTGGCTGTCCCCTAAGTTTTATGGCCTTTCTCCCAAAGGGACCACATGAAAAAGCAACTTCAAGATTCAAATTTATTCTGCTCAGCCCTGGCTCTGTTGAGTATCAAAGGCTTTGCCAAGGGAATACTCCTACAGGGCAACCTAAATACTGGGCGTCCATGGTGGAGATGTTATCTGAAATCCAAGTTAAATACACTTGTTTTATTACCCATGCTTCTTTTTCTCTTGAAGACGTGGAACACAGGTTAAATGTGGGCAAGAGCTTTCATGTTTTTACAGAGAAAGGGAGGGGCTGGATTGGGAATCTACCTCAATGAGAGGTTTAGGGGAATTTATTATATATACTCGAGATATATGTTTTGATATACATACGCATAGTGAAATAATTACTGCAAACAAGTATCACATCTATCATTTCACACAGTTGCCTGCGTGTGTGTGTGTGTGTGTGTGTGTGTGTGTGTGTGTGTGTGTGTACTGTTGTGGTTTGGACAGAGAATATACTCCAGAGGCCGCATGGGCTAGTAGGTGGGACTCTGGGAATATGGGAGACAGAAGAGCAGTGATGATGAACGTTTCAGAGCCTTCAGTGATACAAACAGCCCTCTGTGACGCATGCGCCATGGGCTCACCACCACTGCACCATAGCTAAACTGCTGTCAGGGTGTGGGGCCTGGCTGGAGGCAGGTTGTTAGGCCCTGACCTGGAAGAGTTTATCTGCTTCCTGGTTCTACTTTTCACCGAGCCCTGATTCTCAGCCACCACAGTGTGCACAGCCCCCTTCCCCACAGGCCCTCCCAGCATGCCTCTGGGCTTGGGCTGAAACCGTAAAAAATAAATAAACCTCTCATCCTTTAAGTTGCGTTTGTGTTTCAGCATGATGGAAAGTGACTAAGAAGTATAATAAAAGCCCCAGAAATCCTCAAAGCAAATTTTCAGCATGAAATGCAGTGTTACTGCCTATAACATGCTGTATGTTGGACCTCCAGGCTAATCCTACCTCAGAAAAAACACGTGTGCCTTATGACTGCCATCTTCCTGTTTCCCACATTCTTCCCACTGCAGGTAACCATCTTTCTACTCTATGTATTTGAGATTTGTTTTGGGATATTATTTAGATTCCATGTGTGAGTTCATGCGGCATTTTTTTTCCTATATCTGGATTATTTCAGTTAGCATGTTCTACCAATTAACCTACCATAAATAGCAGAACTTCCTTCTTAAGACTAAATTACATGTTTATGTGTACATCACATTTTCTTTATTCATCCACTGACATAAGTTGTTCCCATATTTGGCTATCAGAAATACTGTTGTGTTGAACATGGGGCACAGGTACTTCGATAAGGGGGTGGTGACTTCTCTTCCTTTGAGTGTATTCCCAGAAAAGGGAATAGCTGACTCTCAGAGTTGTCCTATGTTATGTCTCTTTAGAAACTGCCCTCAAAACTCTAGGTCTCATTTGACCCTGCTGTCTCCCTGTTAGGCATATACATGAAAGCATTAAAAGATTCATATCACAGCTACATATGTGCACTCATGTTTATAGCAGCTCAGTTTGTAACAGCCAAATCTTGGAAACAGGCCAAAGACCCATGAGCAGGAGACTGAATAAAGATGTGGGTTTTTAAAAAATAAAACGGTGTATTACTCAGCCACAAAGAATGACAGAGAATTTATACTTAAATGTACTTGGAGGACATACATATAAGTGAAATAAATAGGACACAGATGTGTAAATACCATATTGTTTCTCTACTCTGAGAAACTGAAGGTGTAAATGAGGTCCAGAATGTATGATAGGTATTGTGAAATAGGAAGAAAATATTCAAAGGGAAAAGAGGAAGAGGGTAGGAGATAGTAAAGAAGTGAGGAAAATTTGATGGTAGAAACGAAAAAAAATTGAAACAAAGTTTATGTATATAAGGGGTAGGATTGTAGGGAGGGCAGGGGAATGGGAAAAATGAGAATCAAGATATATCATGTACAGGTACAAATTTTTAATGCTGAATGTGATCATAATGTATATAGAAAATGTACCAATAAAGTCAATAAATGAAGAAAAGAAAAAGAAACCTCCACACTGCTTTTCACACAGGCTGCGCCGATCTATCTTACCATCCACAGGTTACAAGGGCTCCCTTGTCTCCTTATCCTGGACAACACCTGTCATCGCTTTTCCTCAGATGTGAGCCGCTCGAACAGGTGTCAGGTAAGTACCCTGTGGTTTCCTCCTGCGTTTCCCTGATGACTAGTGATTTGGAGCACATTTCCCTGTACGTGTGCGAAGGGATGTTTTGCAGCTGTGTGTGGAAACACACACACCTTTGATGGGAACTGCATGTTTATCAGGCAGGTTCTTAAGCTTTTTTCTTAGCAGAAAAGCAATGTCGGCTTCAGCGAAGTGATGCTAGCGACAGTGAGGCCCTGCACCTCGGCAGCTCCTCCCTCCCCAGCGGAGACAGAAGGAAGACGTGGAAGGCTAAATGGGAGGAACTCAGGAAATGCTGAAAGGCAGATGTCCTCGGGTCCACTCTGAAGCCTCCTAAGTTGTTTTGGCCCCGGGAGCTTCCAAATAAGCACCCAAGTAGCTCAGACGCCTTGCTTAATGGGATCCACAAGGGTCATTTCCTACTCACCCTCAGTAGTTTTCATCCTGTTCACAGCTCACGTTGAGTTTACAAAGTGATGATGACACATGGCTTTTTGAAAAGGTAATACCACAAATGGTACAAAACCCCAAAGTTACACAAGAAAATATGATGAAATAAATATAGTCCTGCTTACCTCCTCTATTTAGCTACTCAACGGTCCTCAGCGATTTCCAAAGCTGTTCTATGCCGATACAAGTGTAGACATGTATGTAATTTGTGGTGAACATATGTTGGAGAATATTTTTAAAACTTTTGGAAGAAGTGCAGGGAATTGAACCTAGGGACTCACACATGCTAGGCAAGTGCTATACCACTGAGCTATATCCGTAGCCCTTTTTCCCTTTTGAGACAGCATCTCACTGAAAGGCCCAGGCTGGACTCCCATTTGTGATCATGCCGCCTCCGTCTCCTGAGCAGCTGGGACTGCAGGGGTGGACCCCATGCCCAGCGTCAAACAGTTTCTTTTTGAGGCATAGAAAGGAATGAACTTCCTCCTTTGTTTCACTGATGTAGCTCCCCGTGCGCCAGGACCAGAACACGAGACAACTGAACTATCTGTGCCATCAGACCACTTGTTCTGCTCATCACTGCCCCGATCCAACCCTTTTCCTGAGTGTTCCTGCTCTCACTGGTGCGTGTAACTTCAACATCAGCCTATCTGAGCATGTGACCCTTTTTTGCAGTATATCCTGGCACTTGCTGTTGCTTTTATGTATAAAGGTGATTGACTTTTGTGTTGAGCTGCACCATTCGGTTCTCTTTTTTATTACTGTTGGTGGTGATATTTAATTCTGAGTTTTTCAGGCACTGAGTTATATTATCTACAAATAAAATTATTTTGCCTCCTCCTTTTCCATTTGTACATCTCATATTTCTTTTTCTTACCTAAAAAGTTGGCCTAAAAAGTGCCTGCAGATCGTATTTAGTAATGTGGAAAGTAGATCATTTCCCTAATTCAATGGGAGTTTCCTACTATTTGTCAATGAAGCATGCACCAATTTTTGAGCCAAGACAAATATGTTTATTAAAGCACTATAAATCAAGTTATTTTTATAATACACATTGTCAGCAACCATGGGTATGGTTTTGCTGTTTTATTTTGTCTTTTTTTTTTTTCCCCAGTACCAGGGATTGAAATCAGTACCTTGCACTTGCCAGGTAGGCACAATGCCACGGAGCTACTTGCTGGCCTTTGGTGTTGATGTTTGGACATACATAACAAAATATTATTCATACATAAAAAGGGATGATATTCTGACACATACTATAATACAGAGAAACTTTGAAAACACTATGCTAAGTCAAGGAAGCTAGACACATAAACAAATACTGTATGAGTCCACTTACAGGATATATCTGAATAGGGAAATTCTTAGAGACAAAAAGTAGGTTAGAGGACCTGGGGATGGGCAATAGCAGGGTGGGAGAAATTTCAGAGGTTCTTTTTGGGGTGATGAAGACCGTGAAAACAGACCTTGGGTGGAGAATGCCCCTCAAATGGCTTGTGTCCTCTAAATGATTCACCATTACTGCCGGACTGTCCCTGTGATCCAATCACCTTCCCAAAGCCCCACCTGGATTACAAGAGGCCTCTGAGGGATGGATGTGAGTGGTTGTGCAACACTATACATGTGATTAATGCCACAATCTTGCACTCTTGAAAGTGGTTGAATGGCGTGCCGGGCGTGGTGGCTCACGCCTGTCATCCCAGCACTCGGGAGGCAGAGGCAGGAGGATTGCTGAGTTCCAGGCTTGCCTGGGCTACAGAGTGAGCTCAGGGCCAGCCTGAACTACAAAGCGAGACCCTGTCTCAAAAAAAAAAAAATGGTTGAATGGCAATGTTAGATTATGCATTTCTACAATAAAAATGATCCTCTCAAAAAAGTACAATAGTCCTATGTAATAATTTTTCAGACATAATTCCAATTTAGCCACTTTTTAATAGCCTTATATTGTGTCTCCCTCTGTAGCCCACCCGACCAGCACTCCTGAGTTCCCAGGTGTGTGACTTGAGCCTTTTCACTGTTTCATTAAGTCTGGTCAGTTCGTACAATGAAGCAACTTGTAATTTTCAAATTTTTAGCGGCACATTGTTATTGGTGAGGATCCCTGTATGTGTTTGTCCCCTCCTGTGTTTCATGATATATGGGCATAGATCTTCTATAGATTCTGAAGTATGTTCTCCCGACCCTGGGAGATGGGTCATGCTGAGAAGGATACCAACAGTTGTAGCCTAGCAGGAATTCTCTCTGCCTCCAGGAGACATCTGTGCAACAAGATTAGTGGGCGTGACTAGTTCTAATGCCTGTCCAGCCAACAGACGCAGCGGGCACAGTGCCAGACAGCCTCCCTCTCCCATGCTGCTCCACCTGGAGAAAGACCAAAGGTTGCACTTCCACCTTTTCATTTAGCTCCACTTCCCCTGCTTGGCTGCGAGATCAAATGGGACCCAGAGACACTGTGGGAGACCCACAGGTGGGTGCTATTCCTGTGACTCCAGAGAAGAGGTGGCTGCTTTTGCTCTTAGAGTACTGTCTACTTAAGGAAGGAGTCTCCCCGCTCTGTCTGAGATCACGCCACAAGTACCCCTGTGGAGACTTCCTGTGCCCGCGTGATCTTTAGTGCACTGGGAGCCCCCTTCCAGGTGTTATCTTTTGAGGGTCTTTGGGTTTATCAAAGGTAAAATTCATAACGGCTGTCACTCCCCCCCCCCTTCATTCTGGATGTTTCTAAGGAGAAAAGTAGAAATAACCCATCTTTAGCCTGCCCTTTTAGATGGAAGTCTCAGCGTTGAAGGGAAGTAAAATGTATTTCAAAGTAAATGTTAAAAATAGCCTTAAAGGAGGGAAATCTGTCAGAGAACATAGATCCCAAGAATCAATCATGGAAAAAGTGGAATAATTGCTTTCCCTCTACCTCTGCGGTTGGTGATCAGAGCGTGAAACCTGTTCCCCCCAGACCCCCTACGTCACCTCATCCCCACCCTTCAAATTCCCCTGGTACTCACAGTACAGCCCAGCATCCCACCATCCAGAAATCAGCTAGAGACACGGAATCTCAGGCCCAGGCCAGGAATCTGCCTTTTAACAAGATCCCCAGGTGATTCGCATCCACATAGTTTGGAAAGTGGCACTCGGAGCCTCAGCCCAAGCCCGATTCCCATCACTGTTCAGTCACATCAAACTCCTCTGCTGTAACTTCTCATAAAAGCATTCTTCTCTAAGCTCATACACTCTAACTATGCACTTATTAGGACACTTCTTTTCTACTCATGCACACCTTCCCTATTAAGTTGTGCCTGGCTCAGTGACGACCCCATGCTCAATCGATAAACATTTGCCAAACGAGTGAATAAATGTACACAATAGTATATTTGTGTCTCCGAGTTCTTAGTTGAATGTAGCCCTTGCCCACGCTCCCACCGGCGTACTCAACCGTTCCTGCATCCGCCCGGGGCTTCTCAAACCCGTTCTGGGGCTGGCCCACCTTGATTGAGCAAGCCCTGGCGAAGAAGGGAGGGAGTCAGTAAGGGAGCGCTGATGTCACAAAAATGCAAGAAACGTCATCATTGACGAGTTCCCCCACATCTCACGTACCTGCAAAATGGCTCAGAGATTGTTTCCAGGGAGCTATTTTGGAAAGTAAGAACGCAATTTCTGCATGGAAAAGGAAGACGTGCCTCACAGACACGTGGGTCCCACAACCCCAGCCCAGAGGTGGGCTGCAGGAGGCGGACCAAACGCAGGTGTGGGGGCTACAGTGGCTTCACTTCACCTGCCTCTTGGGCCTGTGCACAATTTCTCCCCACAGGTGCTCCCGGCAGGCGTGGCTCAAGTTGCCTCTCAGCAGGGGGAGGGGGAGGGATACTGTTTCTATGAGCCAAGAATGAAAGGTGATGGTTTAAAGCTAGTTTCCCTACTTGGGTAATTAAACCTTCACTAAATATAGCAGGCTTAAAATGAATGCTCACAACACTGAAACAGAACATGCTCATTCTAAAAATATAGACTTCCTTGCTGTCAAAGTCCTCTGGGGAAAAGAGACACTGAATCAAAGCAATGACTTCATCTTCCTGCCCCCCACAGCCTGTGAGCCAGTTGTCCCCAGCCGTAGGGTTCTCCGAGGAGCAGAGAGCAGGCAGCTGAGAGCAGACTCATCACAAAAGTTAAGGGACGAGATACCACAGGCTGAATGGTTTCTGTGTGGTATTGGCTACCCACCAGATCAAACCAAGTAGGATTTCAGACATTAACCGACACAACTACATAAAATTCGAGCTATCAGAGGAAAAATTATCATTAGGCCACTTTTCATTATACTCCCTGATGTATTTTATTAGAAATGAGAGCTACATCCAACATAGAGAAGTGATCAGTGTCTGAAGTAATGGATATGCTAATTACCAGGAGCTGATTGGTGCAGATTGTATGCATACATTGTACTGTCACACTATACTCCACAAATATGTGCACTATGTATCACTTAAAATTTAAAAAATAATTTTAATAAAAAGACAAAAGAGACTTGAAGAAATTGGTTTCCTGGAATGTTATAGGGCAAAGTAATGAGGGGAAAGAATAAATATGATTTGAAAAGAAAAGGAAAACACAGGTATATGGGGGTTGGGGGGTTCTGGAGTGGGTAGGGATATGGGTAAAAATGAGAATTAACTTATGTCATATACTGGTACAAATTCCCCAATGTTGAGTGTGATTGTGACCTGTGTATAAAATGTACCAACAAAGAATTAAATTTTAAAAAAGAGAGAAATTGGTTTCCTGTGATGTGTAAACCTACTAAGAAGTCATATTTCTGAATAATTACCTTGCAAGTAACTTTCATTCTCTATGGGTTGAAAATTCCTAATTCAAAAATTTCAAATTTGAAAGTCTACAAAATCAAAAACTTCATGTGCATCCCCATGACATCACATGTAGAAATTCCACACCAGACCTTACATGACAGGTCACAGTCAAAGCACATGCACACCAAAAATAGTGTGTACCTGAGGCTTTATATATATATGCAAATATTCCAAAATCTGGAATCCTAAACACTTCTTGTCTCAAATATTTTACATATGGTATCCTCAACTTGTATAGCCCCGAAATCAATTACTTACTTACTAACTTTCAAATAAAGCTATCTCCTTCTCATAAAAGCCCACTTTGCAATCCACTTGGTGTTAAGACAGCCAAACCAACAAGTCTGCTTCAAAAAGTTGTCTTCATGGGTGACTCGATTTCTCTCCCTGCTCTCTTTGGACTCACTCCCACCACAGTTATGGAATAATGAATAAATCCTACCACTTTCAATGGTTCAAATCTCTCTTGAGTCCCTTATTAAATTTGTAAACAGCAGGAAAATATGTACAAATTTCACCCATAATTAACCATACGAAAAAGCTTCCCAGTATCACATTCATATGTGCTTGATTTTGAGTTTTAAAAATCTCAAGACTTTAAGATGGGCCTAACCCAATATCTTTGGTCCTAGATAATGTAATAAAAGTCCATAAAGGTAATAATTGATTTGCCCAGGCCTCAGAGTGCCAACAGTAACATCAGGACTCCCCTGTGTCCCTACCTCCTACTACCTGCCCTGAGCTTTCCAGAGTTTTCTCTTCTGCTGGGGAAATATGTTTCCGGAAGCCCCTTCTGTTGTATTCCTGGTCTCAGTGTTGTCATAACACCTCTAAATTACTCTACAACATTGTGGTTCCTATTTTATATATGGTCAATTGGTCTGTTTATCTGCACTTCTACCATAAGAAATTCTTTCATTTACAAGTCTCAAAAAAATATGCTTGGCATATTTAAAGTTGATCATTTAAATCGAAAGAAGGGCCAAGCTTTGGTGAAGTGGCTTGAAGAGCAGTTTTTGTCCCTTCTGATGACAAGAAGGTTATTTTATTCCATCTTCCTTGGGAAGATAGACACTTTTTTTTCTCTGGTATCAAATGCATTCATGTTGTCAACCAAGATCAATCGAATCTGGGTTTGAACTACAGGTCTGATTTTAAGGGAGCCCTCAAGATATCTGATTTACTTTCTTCTGAAGAAGATTTATATATCTATGCCAAGTTATGATTTCAATTTTTCTATAAGGCTAACAATCTCCAGGAGCTTCAGCATATCAATTTCATCTGTCCTTAAGTCTTAAGGTTTTATAATGAAGTCTTTCAGATTTCTTGGCTGCTAAGCAGATCTTTTATGTACATCTTTTCTAGTGAGGAAACCAACTCTGAAGATGAGCAAAAATAATATTTTTATTTCCTTCCAGTTCTTTGTGTGTATAAATACATGTCTCCTTCACCCCCATGAAATATGACTGAAGACTAATTCTTTTACAGGGCTTGAGGTGAACTTCCTACCCCCGGCCATGCTCACAACAAAGTACTTTTATTGACATCAGTAATACATTTTAGGCTTAATGTATAAGTTATTTGTATTGTTCCACCTTCCTCCATGGTAAATACCAGATTTTCCAAGTATAGCATAGTCAGTAAATATTTCTTGTATTGTGTTGCTGATTTTTCCTTGAACTTAAGTCTTCTGGCCAAAAAAGAACATGAAATGCCCTCTTACTAGCTCTATAGCATTCCATTTCATTTGTAGTATACATAAATAAATAGATCTTGTTTTCTCTTTTTACTTTTCAAACAAATTTAATTAATGGATCTGTTCCATAACTAGCAGGTATATAACATTTCATGTCTTGACTTTTCTAAAACTAATTAAAATAGAAACATCTTCCACTGGGTTTGATAGGAAATCCAATCTCGATTATTTTTAGGCCACTATCACCCTCTACCTCACCACCAACAGAGAACACTGGGGCTTGTGAAATCCATTCAGGGCTATCCCATACCTCTAACCTCACCCTGGTCTATCGTAGTCTCAGGACCTAAGAACAATACTGCCTAACTCAAGCAGTTTTTCCCATGCTAGTGACTGTCATTCACAGCATAACCGACTCCACTGGAATCTTTGCCCCATCCCCGGAAGCCATAGTGCTGCATTTTCAGTCCCCACCACCACTGTCAAGGGTCTTAGCTCCAACTCTCTTCATGGCTCAATTTCTTCTTCCCTTTGACTTTCTAGACCTCCCTCAAGGTCCCTGTAGTGCAGTTGCTCTGAAAGCACAGACCCTTGTAACAAAAGCCTCTTTTCAACCCTCTCCTGGGCAAGGAAATTCAGACTTCTGTAAAAAATCCCCCCATTACCCCTCAGCTGCTGAGAGTAGAGAGAAAATACTCAGAAAAAGACAGTTATTTTTTAGAAGTTTGTGCCCTCACAACATAAGCTATTTTCACTATTTTCCACACCCATCCTTAAAGACTTGTTAAATACAACTATGAAATTATTGCAGACAAAAATGTAGGAAAGTGTTTTTTTTCTTTTGTAAAGATAAGAAGACGGAGACATAGGGCCAGGAGAAATCTATTTCAGTGCCATGAAAGGCTGATCTGCTTCTCCCACTCTACAAGTCTTAAAATAACAAACTATCGTCTTCTCTCAAATGGGAAGTCATCACAGTTCACAAGAAGCCTACTTCATTTCCTACCATTTCCTTATTAGGACTTTCTGGTCCTCCATATTGGCATACTCAGTCCAGATTGATGGAGAGAGATTTGAAGAATTTTACGTATTCTAAAAATCTACCTATACAATATTTCAAGATTTTCAATAAATTTCTCAAGAACTTAGACTTTGAGAGGAGATTCTTGCCATCTCAAGGAGATTTTACCTTTGTGTCTAAAGTCTTGACACTTCCAGTTGCTCTGTTGTCACGTCCAAATGGCTGTAACTCACTTGGAATCTTCAAGTTTATATAACCTGGAGATTTTTTTATCATACATTACATAAAACACATTTTTATTTCTAAAATTTAGGGGGGGTTAATGTTGTGTTTAATTTTTCCAAGGGAATCAGGAAAGGGATCTAGCAGTCTGACACTTTAATGAAATGAACTTGTTCTATATTCTGAATCATATTCAAACATTCAGTGTTCAAGGGCTGGGGATTTAGCTCGGTGGCACCGCACCTGCCTCACAAGCACAAGGTTTTCAGTTTGGTCCCCGGGACTGGGAAAAAAAGGAAAAGTGAGACTCTTAATCTGCACCCACAAGGAGTCTCAGTAGGGCAAACATTCAGTGTTGAAAAGAAAATGCTTAAAAGGAAGGGGTTATAATGTATGTTTGCTCCACAAATCATGAAATTTGTAATTATATATAGTATATCTTAAAATAAATATGTAACTTACAATGGATAAAACTTAATTACTTGAGCTTTAAATGGGTGACTATTTTAGAATCTATCACTATGAATAGGTGAAATAAGACTCAAAAGAAACCATTTTTAATTCACTTTCCACTGCACAGCCCCTTCACAAGCAAAACATCAGCCCCGTGTCCACCGTCTTACAGGAGGGTACATCGAAGCAGGAAAATACGCCAGGCCTAGGGATTTCCTGGTGTTAATTTTGGGGCGATGGAGTTAGGTAGAGCACTGAAGCTTGAGATCTTTTACTGAGATCTTTTAAAGATGTGAGCCAAACAAGGAAAATAATTCCCACCCTATCCTGCTACCACACCAGAAGACAGAAAAGTTCCCTGCAGCAGAGCAGCACAGAGATAGCAGGCGGGGAGGAAGTGACTTCATGTAGCATCAGGCAGGAGAGCCTGTGCAAAGACTCTGAGTTCCCCTGCACTTAAAACCACAATACGCAGCTCCCCAGCGTGGGCACAAACATAATGGAAAGGACCACGTGCGGCAAACACGCCCTCCCACACGGGAACCTGGAATGGTTCGGCAGCAGCATTCAGGACTGAGGCACTCAAGACCGGAGGGTTAGACTGTCCTTCACAAATGATGCACCTGCGCAGGACCGGGGTCATTCCCCACATGTCTCCTAGAGCCTAGATATGCAGGTAAAATGAAAGAAAAGGTAGAGCCAAGTCAGACTGAGATGATTTGCTTGTATTGTGCTAATGGAATGGAGGCTAGTAATACAAATTAATGGTGGCTTAAAGGAAAAATAATTCTGTGGGCTGATTCATTTCTACTATGGAGGAAATACTGAATTCTCACAGTATACATTTCCAGCCATCCAAAGAAGCAGTTATGGACTTTGTTCACTAAATTTGTCCATCTTTATTGCATAAAAAACCAATGCTTTGCTGGGCACGGTGGTATATGCCTACAACCCCAGCACTTTGGAAGCTGAGGCAGGAGGATGGTCATGAGTTTGAGGCCAGCCTGGGCTACATGGTGAGTTAAAGGCCAGCCTGAGTTACATAGCAAGACCCTGTCTCAAAAAAATAAAAAACAAAAAACAAAAATCCACACACCACACACACACACACACAGAACAAATACACAAAATCAGTGTATTATGAGTATCTTGAAAACAGCTGTTTATGTAATTATAATGCCCACTGAATGAGGAGAGGAAGTTTATTATTTTGTACCTATATATACAAAGACATTTAAAAATAAAACATTTGTATATAACAGAGCAGGTTAGCAACAAGGAATTTGGGTATTTTCCAATTTTTTAGTGGATCCTATATGGCCCTCATATGGTTTTCTAGCCACAATGCTAGTGCAATATATCATCAAGACCAAAATAAATGTAATTTAACGAAATGGCATCAGGTAGTCCAGAGACCTTCGTTTGGAGCCAGTCCCTTTGTAAGGCAGCATCTGCAGGAGCCAAGCACTGCCTTTCTCTGCAGGAGAAAATTACATGGCCAGTCCAGCATGCGGCAGCCGCTCCCCAAGTGAACATGCTTGAGAATAAATGTCCTCATATCTGAACTTTGGCCTCATAATCCTTGACCTCTATAACAAAGAAATGGGCCCTTCTCCCTGGCTCCAGTGTGCTTCCCCCTCGATTCCTCTGAGTGCCCAATATGAAACAGCCAGCCAGATGATGCCAATACCTTTCCAGGTCTGTGCTTGTGCAAGTGTTATATAATTGTGGCTCAACTATTAGAGGTACCTAAACACTATACAGTCTAGACAATGTCATTCCAAAAATTATAGGATAAACATTAATAAAGTATATTTATAAACAAGTACATTCTTCTTAAATGACACTATCAAAAGACAAATTTAGGCAAAAGTTTATGTAATTTAATATAATTAGATTAACTCACTAAAATGTTATTCTATACTTAAATGGAAATCTAAATATGGTTTGCAAATAATAATGTCATGACTGTCATATTAAAGTTGTACGATCCCCTTGCTCTCAAATTTTCCCTATAAAGTTTTATCCATTAGCATTCTAAAAAGGCCATGATTAATAAAAAAAAAACAGTTCCCTTGGGGTCATATTATATATTTAAACTGTTCTCCTGGGTATTCAACAACTGAGGTTTAGAAATCAGAGCTAAAAAGATAACTGGAGCCAGAAGACAATATTTTAGGCCTGGACCTCCAAGGCCAACATAGACTCGAGAAATGACAGGACCTTTTCAACAAGATTCTACAGCTTTAGTGAGTCATCCAACCTCCTGGGCAGAGAGATTGTTGGACCCCAGAAGACAAGAGTCAACCAATATAAGGTGTGTCCAAAAGGGTCACTAAAGAGAAAAATACTTTCCATGTTTCTGGAAGAAGTCACCAACTTCGACCAAGATCATGACCCATCCTGATAATGACATGGACAAAAGAGTTCAAAGGCTTTAGACATTGTTCCTGAAGTAATTCCTAAAGAGCCTTAACTGAATTTAGTAGACAACAAAAGGTTAATTTTAATTAATACAGGTCTCACTTTAATTTGATTTTAGACACCCAACAAAAAACTATAACAAAAAGATGTATAAATAGCATAATAATAAAGGCAAGATATGAACAGGAAGTTTCTATTACTGATCCCTATGGTCAATTTCCAACTACACCTGTAGCTAACCACTGTTACGGTTTAATGAGGCTAAAAACTACAACAAAAGCTCTGAGAGCTCAGCAAGAATCTTTACATTCCTCAGCTAAAATTGTCCCTCAAAAACCACAAAACTCTCCCACTTTTTACTCTAAAAAACTGGAGGGTCTTATGCACTAAAATTTGGTGTCTTAATTTAGATCTTGTTAAAAAAAAAAAAAACTTTAAAAAAATCAGACATAAATTACCTCCATTGATAGATAGGTCTAAGAGCCAGCTAGTTACAATCGCCATTCTAGTCCCTTAAGAGCAGTGTCTAGATGAGGCTCCTTTCTCTAAACTTTCTATTCTAACACTCACGTTTGGTCATATGTGCTTTAATCTCTTAGAAAAATCTCACCCAGAAGCTGCCAAACTCCAAATAATCATACAGATAAAAACCACCAACAAATGTTATAGACTTTTATTCATTACACCTACTAGATAAATCTTGTAAAGAGATTTTGTAACTGCTAGACTACAGTGCCCATTCTATTCAAGGGCCCTTCTATTCAACGGCCCCTTTCTCTAGGAAAGGGGTCTGATTGCTATCTCCTCTACACTGTCCCATCTCAGCTTGAAACAACTGGGTTAAAACTGTCCATTATCCTTTAACCACAGTTCTGGTTAGCTCTTCAGAAGAGGAATATTACAGGCAGCTAAGTTAAATACAAATTAATACACAGTCAGAGAGGACTGGGCTCTCAAAAAAAGTAAGTAAAAATACAGACATCAAAATTGTGACTCTAGGCACATTTAAAACAAAAACAAAAACGTGCCTCAAGATAAAGATATAACGTTCAGGCCTACATGCCTGAGATAAGCAGTATCTTTAAAATATACTATATTACCACCACCTGATCCAAAAAAAAAATCTGTATAGACATCAGCTACCCAGATGGGTGACCAGGACATTCAGATCCATCTTTTTCTAAAAATGCTTTTGCTCTATGTGCCTGTACACATGACCTGCTTCCCTGTTAGCTGAGCAGCTATATAGTTTCACCCACGTTGTACCCACATTGTGACTTTGCTGCATAAATTACCCCAACAAAGAAAGGGCCTTTGTAGCAACCCACCTAGGAACCTTCCTGTCTCTCAAGAGCTATCTCTCCATGAACTCTTCTTGCTTTTAACCTTCATGGTTCCTTAAAATTAATTCTTGGATTTCAAGGGACACAAACTCAGCACATCTAACCCGTAACAGGCTGCGATCTGTATTTCTTCTGTATCAGTTACTGTCTTCAATAGCAGCATCTTTCCTAGCTAATAGAGAAATCTATTCCTGTGTATTCTTTAGTATTTAAATTACCTCTTTTGCAGTTAATCAATTTTTACTAGCTAATAATTCTGTTAAACTCTCCCTGTTCAAATTACTGATGTGATTTGCCTCCTCACTAAACACTGAGTGATATGGGCTCCTTTGGGAAAGAATTACCATTAGAAAAGTTCTAATTCTTTTCACAAGAGAAACAATATCATTAAGAGTATAGCCCTTTAAGTGGGGCCTTTTACAACATCGATGCTCATCAAACAATTTGTTGAATCTTTGCCAAACAACTGTAATTGTAAAATTTGCATTTTGCACATTTATGGAAAAATCAGAATGTTCATGCGTGGCTGCTGACATTGGAAAACAGTCTGAGGGTTCCTCAAAATGTTAACCATAGTTACTCTCATCAAACAATTCCACTTCCAGATGAACAGACAAGAGAAATAAACACACAAACCATGCGAGAACTTGTTCACATTAGTTCAGATGTTCAGAGTAGCACTATTCAGAACAACAAAAACGTGACAACTATCCAGTCAACTAATGATTGGATAAATAAAATGTGGTTAATATGCATACTTAGAATGTTTTACAGCATTCAAAAAGAAACCTATACATGCTTCATCCTAGATGAATCCTGAAAGCCTTGTGCCAAGTGTGAGAAACCAGAGGCACTCCCAAAATCATGACATGCTTCCATTTACAGCTATGTCTAGAACAGATGGACTACAGAGGGCCAGAAACTGGCTACTGATTGCCGAAGCCTGGAAGGTAGAGAATTGCAGACGGGGGAAGCAGGGGCAGGGGAAAAAAGGGGAACGCTGCTAATTGATATCGTGTCTCCTTTGGGATGAGAAACATGTTCTAGAATCAGATTGTGGTATGTTTGGATGGTGCTATGAACATACTGAATTGAGTGAAATACATACTTTAAACATTTAAATGTATGTGAATTATATCTCCATAAAGCTACTTTTTAAATTTCCTTTTAAAAGTGGTTTTAGTTCTGCCTCTGTGGTTCATGAAATACATCCAAGTGACACTAAAATAAAACCAAAATTTCAACTCAGTGACTCAGAAAAATCTTTATTTTCAAAAGCTTATCTGAGTTTTTCTGCTTCTTTTTATTTGCTTTAATAGAAAACTGTTTTGAGAAATAGCAGGAAGGACAGTTTTTCGCAGATGTGCTATAATAAGTTGTTACATTAGATTTTCTGCAGGGTATGCCCTGTGTGTGATTTAACGTGCAGCAATTCTAAATTACGTGAAAGACAAGCTCACAGGGGCTAATGCTCGGCGCAGGGAGCGCCAATTGCTCCCCTTCGCGTTGCAAGTCTACAGACAGGGTGTAGAGCTCTGGAAGACACCTTCCTCTTGCGCAGCCCTGTCCTCAAGGGTAAAACGAGGCTGGTGAAGCCAGGTGGTTTCTGAGGATCTTTGTGAGCCTGAGATTCTATTATGCAAGTGTCACGATTCTTCTACCAGGCATAGGATAAAAGTAAGAATGGGAGAGGTCTAAGCGCATTTTACAAATGGGAGTAAATGTTTGACATTGGGTTATAAAGAATGAGTTCTACGTCATCAGATACACCCAGGAGCACAGTCCCTCATGAGTCTCGTGTACCGCCATTTCTTAGGGGAGTGTACGAAACACAAATCACAGACTGGATGAAAGGTGAACCTAGCTGACTTCTCAGCCTTAGGGCGTCTGAGAAGGGTAATGAAATCATTTTACAGTTATTAACTATATTTATTGTCATCTTTCCTAAGAATAATAAGAACTCTTTTTGTTATTCTTGGTTGAAAGAAAATAGGCAAATTTTGAAATAATTGAATCCTTTACATAGTTTTCTTTCACATTACTCATCTGTTTTCTCCTGTCCCTGAGGATCTTACAAAACACTCCACCTCAGGAAAAATGCAAAAAAAGGCAATTCTGTTCTCGTTCTCATATTTCTTTCGGTATGCAACAAGGGTCCCCATAAGAATTTCCATCACAATTCCATGTACAGAAGCTAAATTCACTGCTACATACATCTCACATTTAAAGTAGTGTAACATCTTACCAAGGTTTTAAAAAGTGCTCAAGCAATTTCTGTCTACTTAAATGAATTGTGAGCTAATGTTGCTCAAGGATTTTTAAATACAATTCTATTCTCTCAAAATTTGCCTCCTTTATTTTACTAGATATGTAAAATAGCCACATTTTGGTGCATTAAAATCTGACTACAAAATAAAAAGCCAACCAGAGGTTCAGCCTTTATCTTAGCATAATATATAAATGTAAAAATGAAAAAAACCTGTATTTCTATAGTCATGAAATTAATATTAATATAAAGATATTAAATTAAATTAATATAAAGATATAGGACAGTCAATGCAATTAAACCATATTAAATACTACAACATACAAACATATATACTGAATGAATACTTATAAAATGAAAAAATAAAAAATATACAACTTCAAAAAATGATTAAGATTACAGTATTTAAAAATCAAGGAAAGAATTTTGTTAATCAGCTAGATGACACATTCTAGAATGCTTCATCCCTACAGTTACAGTTGAATATTTTTTGGTTACCTTGTCACATTTTTTTCTTCTCCAAAACATCTAATTAAGGAGGATTTTTTTTTTTTTTGCCCATTGTATACTGTTTAAGTCTTAGTTAATATTATGGATTCATGATTTTTTTTTTAAAGTCAGTAGGCATCACTGAATGAAATAAAGTTCATCATAGTAAATCAAAAGATGGCAGTACTTACCAAAGTAAATGATTTTGTACAAACACACCCATTGTTGACTTGACACTTCTCTTGACTGTATGAATTAAGTTTTCCTTCATTGTCATTTCATGTTCCTTCCGTCTTTTCATGTCCTGTTAGAGATTTGGTTCTCATAACTTTTTTTTTTTTTTAGACAGGGTCTCGCTTTGTAGTTCAGGCTGGCTCTGAGCTCACTATGTAGTCCAGTCAAGCCTCGAACTCAGCAATCCTCCTGTCTCTGCCTCCCGAGTGCTGGGATGACAGGCGTGAGCCACCACGCCCGGTACTGTGGTATACGGTATTGATTGCTGGTGGGCGTGAGTCTTCACACCCAGCATTGTATGTGGTTACCAGGGACTGAACTCAGGACCTTGCGCTTGCGAGGCAGGCGCCGAAACCACTGTGCTAATCCTCCGGCCCATCTTCTTTTTATTTATTATGTTTATTGGCTATCTTGATACCTTTCTTTATTATTTTAAATAACAATTGATATTTATATTTATATTGTGATACAATAAGAGCTTTGATACTTCCTTCTGATAGCCTGAATTGTTTCTACCTGTTGGCTATTGTGAAGGAGGAGGTTATGAGCACTGTGGGGGAGTGGGGTGAGTATTTATTTTCAACTTGTTTGGGTGTACAAAATGCAATCAAAACACATGGTGAAAGGAAGTGAAAGACCTTTACAAAGAAAATTACATCACTCTGAAAGAGAAAATGGAGAAAGATGTCAGAAAATAGAAAGATATCCCCTGTCGCAGGATAACCAGAACCAAGATAGTCAAAATAGCTATACTTCCAAAACTGGTACAGATTGAATGCGATCCCAAACAAAATACCAATGGAATTTCTCATAGATCTAGAGAATATAGTTCTTAAATTCACATGGAACAAGAGATCCAGAATGGCAAAACAATTTCTGGGTACCTAAAACAAAGCAGGTGGTATTACAATCCTAAACTTGAAGTTATACTATAAAGTGACTGTGATTAGAACAGCATGGTATTGGCACAAAAACTGAAAATAAAACCCCAGACATGCACAGCTATTCTATTTTTGACAAAGGGACCAAAAACATATATTGCAGGAGATATGTCACTTAGAAAACTGGATATCCACATGCAGAAGATTGAGTCTAGACCCACATATCTCACCCTGTACTAAATTAAAATAAAAATAAAAGTGCTATATGCACACCCATGTCATAGCAACACAATTTACAGCCACTAGATATTGGAAAGAATGTACCTGTCCATCAACAGATGAATGGATAAGGAAAATGTGGTCTTTTTTATATAATGGAGCACTACTCTGCCATAAAGATAAATTATTTGTAAGTAATTGAATGAAACTTGAGAGCACACTGTTAAATGAAAAAAGGCATACTGGACTAAATATTACATGGTTTCTCTTACATGAGAAATTCAATACACACACACACACAAAGAGAAAAATAGAAAATAACTAGGAAGTAGGAAAAAAATTAAAGCAATTCCCCAAATTACCCATTTTTCAAAGATATTTTAACATAAATGCTAATTTACTTCCTTTATACTAGTCTTAGTTTACTGAAAAGAAAGTTTTATTACTGCACTGTTTCCTTTTTGTAAGAGTCATTTTTGTCTGTCTTGTACTCTGAATAACTCTTTTGAAGATGACACACAATGCTTTTACTTTATTATTAAATTTCATTTTCCATAAAATAAAAATTATTTTTAAAATGAATACTTAATTTTTATATTATATTAAAAACATTAATTCTCATCAAAATATTCCCTCTCTTCAAACACACTTACCCCATCCATCACCCTAGGCACTTTCTGCAGTAGTTCTGCAAGTCCTTTGTATGTCTTCAGTTGCACTGCTGTGGCTTCCTCACTGTCCTGAACTGACTGAAGACGTTTGCTTTGCATGGTTATTTCGACTTTGGGCATAGGCCAAAAGTCCCATGGAGCCAGATGTGGTAAATAAGGTGAGCGAGGACATACCAGAAACTTTATACGAGGCTGCCTTTCCACTGGATAAACACACATACAGCATTCATGTTATTTCTCTATCACACCTCATACAGACACTGATGAGAGAGCTTCCAGAACTGCTTTTTTTTTCTTCTTTGACTTATTTTATTTACTTTACTTATTTTATTAACTGTGATGTGTACATATAATGAACTACAAAGCAAGATCCTGTCTCCAAAAAAAAAAAAAACAACTAGGATTCGAGGTTCCATTTGATCCTGCTACTACCCTGCTGGGGATATACATGAAAGAATTTCAAAATTCTTATCACAGAACTGCTTCAGAAAGTGACAAGAACAATCAGATAAGTGTGTCTCAATGAAGGGCAGTCTTTTGAAGGCAATTAATGACAATGTGTTTTTCACAATAGTAATTTGTATCTGAACCTTCACCGTGTATTTCAATCACACTTCAGATAATCAGGAGTAAAACTACTGGTTCATGTGGGAAGTCTATATTTAACTTGTGAAGAAGCTCCCAAGGATTTTTTTCAGTTTAAGCCATTTCACTAAGTGCAGAATCGAAAGTAATTTCTGTTCACATGGTCATGTGGGATAGTTATTCTGGGAAGAGCCTGGCCAAGAAAATGATAAAGGAGAAAACAAAATGTCTAGTCTCTTTCCACTCTAACTGCACATTACCATCACCTGAACAATTTTTCTTCCAAGTGATACTGAAACACTTTAAGAAAACCTGATGTGGGGGATGAGGGTCAGTTACAGAGGATCTTTCCCGGAATAGGTGAGTAAAGTCTCATCAGCCAGACAAACCCTGGCAATTGAGGTACTGGGACAGATGCAGCCCTCTTGTGCGTGTGATACCTCTTCTAGCTAAGGGAAGACTGTAGGTGAGAAAGCCTCCATGAAAATGTCTGAAAGTTCTCAGAACCATTTGACTTATTCACTCATGGGAAAATACCAAAAATCTTTCTAATCAAAACTATAGTTGCCAGGCATAGTGGCTCACGCCTGTAATTGCAGCACTCGGGAGGCAGAGACAGGAGGATTGCTGAGTTCAAGCCTTGCCTGGGCTACAGAGTGAGCTCAGGGCCAGCCTGAACTACAAAGCAAGACCCTGTCTCAAAAAAAAAAAAAACTATAGTTAATTTCCTAAACAATATATAGTTTCTGCTTGTTCACTAAATAAGACACAATGTTAAACTACATTAGTTTATCAAAGTTTTGTGGATTAAAAGAATACTGCATTCAACTACTTGTAAAAGGTAGATGCATCTTGATTTTTAAAAATTAAAAATGTAACATCATGACTTCAGGATATAAAACCCAACTTTCTTATGGTGTTTGTTGTGTAAATGGAAAAATGAATCCTTAAAAAAACACAATAGTTAAATCCAAAGTCAGAATGCTCCCACAGGGTGAACCAGTACATACGTGTGGTTGTTTGATGAACGTTGCAAACAGAAACTAGTTTTCATCAGGTATGGCTGGTACACAGCTGTAATCCCAGTATGTGGGAGGCTGAGGCAGGAGGCTCACCAGAAGATCAGGGCTAGCCTGGACTGCACAATGAGACCCTGTCTCAAAAAACTAAAAACAACAACAACAACAACAACAAAACCTAAAAAAAAATTAAAAAGTCAGTTTTCAATCCAAACTATTGCATAGGTCAATAAACCAGTTAACTTTTCCTCTTTGGACCCCAAGGGAAAAAAATAAACACTAAATAATCACCAGATGTTTGCAAAGCTAGAAATACAGTTATGTAATTCATAGGTTCAAGTAATCACTATAGAGTTAGAATACATTTCAAACTGACTTATAGTAATGATTCACGTCAAAATTCATTAAAGGCTGCTAAAGCTGTGTGAAGAGGAGAACTTACAGTAAAATAATGGAAAATACATTTGTGAAATAGATCAACAAAGTCTAAAATTGGTTTTTCATGGGGTAAGTAATTTGCCTAAATGATAGAATACAGACACAATGCCTAAGGTTATTCATCTTCTGAAACCAAGCTTGTAGGCTTCAGTCGAAAAGGTTAAACATAACTTCTGCCAGCTTCTAAGGTCCTTGAAATCCCTGAGATTAAGTAAAAAGCAACTCTGACCATTTATCAAAGAAATGTGCTAAAACAGAAGGAAACCCTGTTTTTTACAAATGGATTTCAATAATGACTCGTTGTTATTGTAACATATTTATAACTCCTTTTGAAGTTTACCTCTTTTCTAGCTTAGGATAATTCTCAAATTACAGAGGGAAAAAAATTTGAAAAATTAGTCACTCCTTATATGAAATAATTATTTTTATATTCAATGATAAGCTATTAGATTAATATTTTATACAAAAGGAAGAATTTTGTTCAATAACATTCTCAATGAGATTACTTAGAAAACAGAAACACTGTCTTACAGTTACTAATAAGGTCCTAGGGAGCTGGGGATACAGCTCAGTGCTCACCCCTATCCTCACACAGGCTATACCTACTTAGCATGCGTGAGGTCCTGCATTTAGTCCCCAGCAAAACACACACACACACACATGCCTGCATGTGTGCCCACACACAGATTTTCAGGGACAAGAGTTATACACACTTACATGAAATATTCCCCAACCCTTCACATAATCTTACACACCCTGTGATATTTGGCAAATATTAATTCAATTCTTCCTGCTTCTCCAGGGTGTTCACATACCCACTTGAGGACAGCTCCCTGAGGTAGAGGACAGCAGAAATCCCAATTCCAGCAGCAACCCCTCTCCTGGGAACTGCTCAACAGTAAATCTTTGGCCTCTGTCCCAGATTTACTGAACACACACTCCTGAGGAAGTGCCTACCCTGCCAGGTGACCCTAAAGCAGGCAGCAGCTTGGGAGCTTCTGCCCTGAGGTACTTTGATAAGACCTTGGAAGCCTCTCAAAGCTTCACCTGCAGCAGAAGTGATAGGAAACTCGGGAAGCTCAGGCTCCCACAACTCCTTAAGTGTTGGCAGCTTACACTGCGTTCTTAAAGGCTTCAACTAAAGCAGGAGACTAATTATCAAAGGAGGAACTTCTGGGCCTCTCAGAAGAAAAGTCCTGCATTGCAAACATGGGCCGTAATCAGCACTTCCAAGCATACTGCAAGGAATGACAAACTTAATGAGCTTACAACACAAGAGATACTTGCCTGAGCTTTTGATCATTCTCCAGGGTAGCTACCCTGCCCCCGCAGAAGGGATGTTAACGTGAAAATGGAAGCGAAGGAGCCAGCAGTGAGCCACTGTTTCAAGGACACCCAATTAGAAAATGACATGACAGAATGAAAATAAGATGCACCAGCACTTTATCACCAATTATCCTAAGGTGACGAGGACTATATTTTTCATCTCTGTCCTCCCTTGCCTCATTCCTGCCTCTGTGTTGAAAGGAAAATGAAGACCAGGGTTTCCTTTGGGTTTCTCGAAGCTCACTTTAGAACGATGGTGTCAACAGCCAGAGTCCCGTGGAGTGGAGTTTAGCGGACTGTTGGCCCTTCACAAAGTAGAGCCAACTGCCTGCCCATGCTTGTTTTGTTTTTACAATGAAAAACCTTTACCTTTTCCAAATCAGATATAAGATTAACAAGTTGAGGGGCCAGAGATTTATCTAAATGGGTCCAGCACCTGCCTAGCAAGCACAAGGTCCCTGGCTCAATCCCGGTAACTACATATAATACCGGGCATGGTAACTCAAACCCACCATCAATCAGCACCACCCACCACAGTGCGGGGCATGGTGGCTCACGCCTATAATCCCAGCATTCGGGAGGCAGAGGACAGAGGATTGCTGAGTTCAAGGCTTGCCTGGGCTGCATAGTGAGCTCAGGGCCAGCCTGAAATACAAAGCAAGACCCTGTCTCAAAAAAACAAAACAAAACAAAAAAATTAATAAGGTGAAGTCAAGTGCTAAATGGAGCTCCAAGATCAGAAGTAAAAAAAAGAGGAAAAAGGTACACGCATTGCTTTCTTCTTGATTTTCTCCACCCCTTTAAGGATATAAGTTATTGCATCACTAAATAAAATTATCCTGAAAAATAGTTCATATCAATTATACAGATTAATGAATTTCACTGACATCTCCATACATGCACACATATTGCTTTAATTATACCCACCCTCCCCTCTCTCTCCCTTAACATGTAGGCCCTCTTCTATTCAGCAGTAGTTTCTAGTAGTAAAGTCTATCCTTGCTGCGAGGAGCCCCTCATCCCCAAGTGGAGAGTAGATCAACCCTTTTGAGAGTTTTCTCCATGTTGTGGCACAAGTGCTATCTATCTATCTATCTGGCATCTGAAAGAAAAATTACATGAAAAATATTGTATATTATACAACCATTATGTATTCTTTTTAAATTATAATAGCTATATGGGCTTATGTTAATACAGGAATTCAAACAGGTATTTATAATATGGTAATGTTTCATGTAGATAAATAGGTAAGGAGCATTTGAGGGGAAACCCTCTGTCGTGTGAATTCAGCAGGAACCCTTATCCTGCTTCCTCAGGAGCCCCACACCCAGCACGCTGGTGTCTGGACCCAGGCACACAGTTGGCCTGTGGGCACACCGACATCTGGGAAGATGGCATTTGGAAACACTTTGAAACAGCCAAAAGCCATGGAGAAATAAGTGATGATGTTAATATGACACATAGGCACATAGTTTCTCTTACACAAAGATGTGAATAACCTAGTTTTGATATTTTTCCTACCTATATACGATGAATAGTACCAAAGATGTTTGAACAATGGGAGACATTATTAAACTGAGTGCATTTTAACATTTCTTAAGGTCACTCTTTAAAAGGATGGAATTAGTTTGAATTTTGAATTTGTATTGATAAATTAAAATCAGGGCCAGAGATTTAGCTCAGTGGTTCTGCTGCCTGCCTGGCAAGCATAAGTTCCTGGTTTGATCCTCAGTAACCACATACAACAATACCGGGCGTGGTGGCTCATGTCCACTGGCAATCAGTACCACATACCACAATGCCAGGTATGGTGGCTCATGCCTATAATCCCAGTACTCTGGAGGTAGAGACAGGAGGATTGCTGAGTTTGAGGTTTGCCTGGGCTACATAGTGAGCTCAGGGCCAGCCTAAACTACAAACTGAGACCCTGTCTCAGAAAAAAAAAAGAAATAAATTAAAATCAGTCCCATTACTCCTTACCTAGAGTGTACTGGAAAGAGCCTGCCCCTACTAGGTCCTCATGGTGACCACAGGAATACATACAATTAATGAGAAAAGAATATACTTACAGATCCATACCTTACTTTCAACCATTTATTCTACCTAAAACTCTACTCTATACACTTCAAAAGCAAAATAATTTTGTCCTGATAGACCAGCATAAAGATATTATCTCCCACCCACCCTCACATAATGAGAATTAAACCCACAGCCTTCACACTGAGCTATACTCCCTGCATTTATTATTTTTTATTTTGAGACAGAGTCGCTAAATTGTGCAGGCTGGGATCAGACTCTAGATTCTCCTGCCTTAGGTTCCCAGGGTATTGGGATTATAGATGTGTGCCACCACAACCAGCTAAAAACAGCTACCTTGAAATAGCATTTTTATGGTCTTTAAAAGAAGCAAAGGTTTGAATATTTTTATGTTGCTTCCATGTGATACATCTGTTTTTAAGTTTCTGACACACAAATTTATTGCACATAAATTTTTCATTTTAGTTTCATGTCATAAATTGGGAGTTACCTTTTTTAACTTATTTTTTTGGGGAGGAGACTAGTTTATTGTAGTAGTTTATGTACTATTCGACTTACACAGTGAAATGTATAATTCAGTACTTTTTTTTTTTTTTTGTATTTTCACGGTTATTCAGCCATCAGAACTGCAATTTGGAATCACTGGCCCAAAGAAGAGACCAAAGTGGCACTCCCTCCCTTCTCAAGTCATCCATGAAATATACTGTGGTTGTCTGCCTGACACAAAATGGATGACTTTGAGGGTGGGAAATCTATTTACCCTCAGTAAGATGGCAGAAGGAAAGAACAAAGGAAAGGAAATTTCTTTAGGCCCATGGGTCTAATTTTCCCAGCAATACTCTTATTACTGCCTGGAATAAGAAAGTTAGGATTTGTCCTTCAACAAAATGTAAATACATGGACACTTCTTTATCTGATTAAATCAAGACTTATACTTAATTTTAAAATTAAGGGAGGAATTATAAAATATATACATATGTATAAAACAGCACTGTGATCATTGTCATTTAAACAATATATACAAGTGTTTAATAAAATTCTTTTGAGTTAATTCAAAATTTTTCACAACATGCTTGTTCCACTTTTTTACTATTGTAACAATGTTGATCAATCAGTCTGTATTTAATACATGACCAAATTTAGGGCCTTATTGGCCATTTCTGAATTTGATACTATTGCTCACTTTTTCTTTTCCAAACAGATCAGTCCTTTTAATTTAGATATACATGATTTCTGCATTATTTATCATTTTCATTTCATCAATCATCAAACTAAATATTATATTATTTTGTCTTCCTATAAATTATTGATTAATGCTTTCAATTGTCCAGAGGTGTGTAATAAACTATATTCATGACTACTTTTCAAATTTTAAATTTTCTGTAGTAGGAAGCAGTTAAACTCTTCCACAGAGGGCTAGACTACAAATATTTGAGGACCTGAGGGGCATAAAAACAGTCATACAGAGTAAACTGCTCAAGTCCGCAATGGTACTACAAAAACAGTCACGTACAAGACACAATCAATGAGTCTGTGTTCCAAGAACACTTGATTGCAAATCCATTTGACCCATGGGGCGTAATTCGCCAGTTTCGTTACAGTATCATCTTCTACAGTCATCAATTCCTTCTAGCTTTAGTATATGGCTTTAGTACTTGTCAAAGTGTAATTTTTGAAAAGTCAAAAGCCTCTCACACAAATATGAAGCAAGCAAATGTGAAAGACTTACTCAACTCATTAATGTGACAAGTTAGATAGCAAAAGGGAAATCAAAGGAATAAAGAAAACTTAGAGTCATTGAAAAAAGATTGTTGAAAGAGGAATGCCAACACAGTCACAAAGCTGGCCTATGTCCTACACGAACTGTAGCTTCTGGAATTTTCTTTTCCATTGGGCAGAATCTCTAGGATCATACTCACCATTTATCTGTAAATTACCACTTACCTATAAAGATAATATCCCAATTAATAGCACCTAATAAGCTAAATGAAAGTTAACTACTCTAGGAAATTAATAATACAAAGGTGGATTTGTTACATGTTCCTCCAAATATGGCTATTTCCAAGCCAGGGATTTCTTTTCAAAAATGTATCTCACCTCTCTACTGCACTGTGATCAATGACTTGTTAGTGATAAATTTTCTGTTTTGTTAAGACTGGTGTACTTAGAGTCCACCTTTCAAACAGTGAACTTACTTTATCATTACATCCATATAAAACTATGGCCTTTACAGGTCTCCTTCCTGGATATTCATACAGTTTGGAAACAGGATTATACTTAATGCGTGTGCATGAGCATGCAAGTGCACAGAATGCATATTCCAAGACAGCTATATTATTTCCTGCTCCTTTCCACACTGTGACTTTGACACTCTCTTCCCATCAGAAGTCGGGGTATATGGTACATCCTCTTGAATCTGAGCAAGCTTGTGCCTACAAAGCAAGCAAAGCTGTGTGATTTCCAAAGGTCATACACTCTTCTTTGGTTCTCTTCTAATAATTACACTTGGAAGAGTGTAATTAGAAACACATGGACAATCATGGGCAAGGTTCTCTAGCTGAGATTCCAAAATGACAGTCAGGACCAACAGATGATTCCGGACCCTAGCTGTTGAATCACTCCAAGCCTACAAATCCTCAAAGATGAGGTCCAGGCTAAGGGAAACACAACCAGGCTGGTGGTGGCCAGGCTGGAGGAACTGTGCTCCCTGTGGCGGCACAGGAGCCAAGTCCAGAGTATGGCCAGGATCATAGGAGACACCAGCCTGACCACTGCGGCTGTAGGACGTGAGTGCTGCCGAGATGGATTTCAGCCCAAAGTGAGCAAGAGGAGCAATATTAACTAGGTGTCCACCCACCTGCCAATAAAAGAGGGGCTCATTGACCAGGAGATCTTTTATAGCAGCCAAAATCAATGAAGCCAAAATTGATGAGGTTAGCTAAAAAAATGAAGTCAACACATCATGAATTTTTGGTTCCTACTAATGTATGCATGAGGACCAACTTTTCATAATAAAATGCCTCATGGCTGGTTTTTAAAAAGATTTCTTATTGTGTTACATATATATATATATATATATATATATATATATATATATATATATATATATATATATTCCCTCCCCCGGTACTAGGGATCAAACTTGTGTGTTCAAGGTTGGTGCAATACCACTTAAGCTAAATCGCCAGCCTTTATATAATTTTTTTTTTTTTGAGACAGGGTCTCACTTTGTAGTTCAGGCTGGCCCTGAGCTCACTATGTAGCCCAGGCAAGCCTCAAACTCAGCAATCCTCCTGTCTCTGCCTCTCTAGTGCTAGGATTACAGGTGTGAGCCACCATGCCTGGCACCCTCTATATAATTTTATAGATAATATCTTATGATGTAGTACTGGAGGCTTTTTCTTCAATCAAGTATTAAGTGTCATAAACTGATACTAACTCTCATCTTTCAGAACAGCACGCTCGGGTAGATGTTGACTTATTTGGCTGTTTTGTTTTTGTTTTTGTTTTTTTCCTGTCTTGGTTACTTTCTCACTACAGAGAGAAAATACCTGATGCTGACAAGTTAAAGGAGGAAGGGTTTATTTCAGCTCGCCATTTGTACAGGCTTCAGTCCATAGGAAGCTTGCTCCAAGGCAGAGTGGCATGGCAGAGGGACAGAGGGGCAGAGTGAGGGGAGACAGTCCATAGACTGGCAGGAAGTAAGCTGTAGCAGCTGGTTTTCCTTCTGTCCCTTTATACTTACTGATTGGTGTCACTCACACCCTAATCCAATATCACACACCCATGATCCCAGTATCACCTACCTCCCAAAAGCCCCACCTTTGGGGACATGAGGCTTGGAGGACAGTTAGATATAAACCGTAATACTTCCATAACTCTTTTTAACTTTTTTTTTTTTTTTGAGATAGGGTCTCACTTTGTAGTTCAGGCTGGCCCTGAGCTCACTATGTAGCCCAGGCAAGCCGCCGCGAACTCAGCAATCCTCCTGTCTCTGCCTCCCGAGTGTGAGCCACCACGCCCGGCACTGTGGTATACGGTGTTGATTGTTGGTGGGCGTGAGTCTCCACGCCCAGGATTATATGTGGTTACCGGGGATCGAACTCAAGTCCTTGCGCTTGCGAGGCAGGCGCCGGAACCACTGAGCTAACCCTCCGGCCCCTACTTCCATAACTCTTAAACTAGCTGTTAGTCCAAAACTTTTTACACCACTGTGTTTGAAGTGGAATAATAAGTGCATGTCATTTATAGTTATTTGACTGCACAATTCATCCACATTTTCATTAAAATGTCTAATTTCTTAGTTGTTTTATCATCTTTTACAGCAGATTTTTTGCACTCACTTTTAGCAAGATTTTTCAAAGCACTGATTTAGTTTTCACAGTGAAAGTATTTTTGCATTCATATTTTATGGTTTTTACAGTATTTGATTAAATTTTATGGAACAATAGGGCATAATTCATGTGGTAGCCAGAATGAAGACCTCTGACCTCTTTTGCACTGAACAGGGTTAATTTGTATAACCAACAGAATATTGCAGAAATGACAAAATGATTTCTTAAGCTGCCAGAAAAGGGACTGTGGCTTTTGTCCCACTCTCTCTAGGTTCACTCACTTTTGGATAAGCCAACTGCCATGTGGAGGGCACTTAGCCAGTTTGGAGTGATGTTTCCATGATAAGAAACAAAGGCCTTCTGCTAACAGCCACCATGAGCTTGGCAACCACAGGAATGAGTCATTTTGGAACTACTTCCCTCAGCCCTGGTCAAGCCTTCCAAGGACTGCAGACTAGCCAGCAACTTGGGGACAACTTCCAAGGGACTGTCAAGTCAGAACTGTCCAGATTTTGATGACCAGGATTCCAGACCCACAGAAACTGTGATGTAATAGATATTCACTATCATTAGTGCTGGTTAAAAATCATAAACTTTCAAGTATTTCATTATGAAGTAGAAACCTATGAAAGTAGTATAAGTAGGTTTAGGAATGTACACCTAATACAACTAATATAAACAGATCTGGGTACAAGTATGGAAGACAGTACACTATGTACCAGTGACCTAGGATACAACATCACACAATGAGCATGGATCTGCCTATAGGTCTACAGAAGATACACAGGGAGTTATTTAATCCAATAATTCTGTTAGTTGGTAATCTACTGTGACAGTGCCAACTGTCAGTATATCTTTTGGATGATCTGGTGTCTGCAAAAGGAAGTCTGTGCCTTACTGCCTCAGCTCCAAATATCACCCCTCCAGAGAGGCTCTGATGGTGCACAAAAGTTCTTTAAGTGCTCTCCTCCATGGTACGAGGCACTGCACAAATACAGGATTCTCCTGCTGTTTCTGACTCCACAGGTGGTGCCAGTGTGAGGATCAGGTGGCATTCATCCCAGTCGATGGTCTAAAAGTCTCATCTCTTGGCCACGTCCCTTGATTAGACCCAAACTGGTACCCTGCTAGTTCAGAGCTATGCTCTGACCGCTCTCCCTCAAAGATAGCACATGCTGGAGCTTACTTTACACCTTTCAGAAGAAGGGGGTATGAGAGATCAAGAGACATCTGGCTCACTGTCACACTCTAGGGCAAGGAGATACTTTGGTCCACTCTCTGATATGGTTGCAATGTGTGAACTAGTCACATACTTTTCGATAGAAAATGCTGTCTAGAAATGTGACATTAGCCTTTTCTCTGAAAGACTCATTGCTTGAATCTCCTTTCTCTGATCAGGCCTCTCCTGACCCATCCGACATCACAGCATCTCGGAATCTCTACGAGAACTCCAGGGACGGGATCAGGTCAGACAGCACGGCCTTCATCTCGATCCACTCATTGCTCTCCCACTCCTTGGGTCATGGCCCAAGTGCAAGGCAGATGGTGCCCAATAACTAGGCTTCTCTTCCTCTCTCAGGCTTTGGTAAAGGATCCTACTAGTAGCTCAAGTGCCCTCAAGCTCCCCACAACGATTCTGATGTATCCAATTGAGCCAGAGCTCTACGAAACAGGGAAGTGAGAAGCTGGAGGAAAAAAGCAGAATCCCTTGTCATAGCACTGGACAAGAAGAGGAGAGCTTCACCGGGAGTGGTGGCTCACACCTGTCATCCCAGCACTCGGGAGACTACTGTGAGTTCGAGGCTAGCCTGGGCTACATAATGAGTTCGGGGCCAGCCTGAACTACAAAGTAAGACCCTGTCTCAAAAAACAGGGAGAGAGAGACAGAGACAGAGACAGAGACAGAGACAGAGACAGAGACAGTGAGACAGAGACAGTAAACAGAGACAGAGACAGAAGAGCTTTTATTTGCTCTAATTCAACTCCTGCTTCCTCATGCTTCCTTAGACAGCAAACCTCCTACATTCTGAAATTCTACAACCTTTTCTCTTACTAGCTCCTGAGTTCCACCGAAATTTAGAGAATCCTTCTCTTAACAAAGTCCAACTTTCCACACTGCCAATCCTGTAAAAAATATCCAGGCAAGGGCCGGAGGGTAAGCTCAGTGGTTCCGGCGCCTGCCTCGCAAGCACAAGGTCCTGAGTTTGATCCCTGGTAACCACATACAATGCTGGGGTGGAGACTCACGCCCACCAGCAATCAACCAGCCATCAGCACCACATATCACAGTGCCGGGCGTGGTGGCTCACACCTGTAATTCCAGCACTCGGGAGGCAGGGACAGGAGGATTGCTGAGTTTGAGGCTTGCCTGGGTTACATAGTGAGCTCAGGGCCAGCCTGAACTACACAGCAAGACCTTGTCTCAAAAAAAAAAAAAATCCAGGCATAATAAAAAGCTTAACACTAGGGCTGGAGGGTTAGCTCAGCAGTTCCGGCGCCTGCCTTGCAAGTGCAAGGTCCTGAGTTCAATCTCCGGTGACCACATGCAATGTTGGGCATGGAGACTCACACCCACCGCAATCAATACCACATACCACATACCACAGTGCCGGGTGTGGTGGCTCACGCCTGTAATTCCAGCACTTAGGAGGCAGAGACAGGAGGATTGCTGAGTTTGAGGCTTGCCTGGGCTACATAGTGAGCTCAGAGCCAGACTGAACTACAAAGCGAGACCCTGTCTCAAAAAAAAAAAAAAAAAAAAAAAAACTGAACACTAACCTTTTTCTTTTATTATATAAATTATAACATCCTAAAGTCACCCCTATTGCTATAACGTGCCAGTCCCTCATTCCTTGCTAAAAAAAAAGGATGCCTTGGTGTGATCAAGCATAAAGTCACGTATATAAAAATTCAGAAGTGGAGAGTTGTATATTTTGAAAACATTTACCTTTCATTAAAAATGACTCCCATTAATTAAAGAGAATAAATAAATAAATGTGAAAGATAAGCTTGACTAGGAAAGGCTTGGGACAAAAAAGAAGCAAGCTCAGGGAATAAAAAGATCTTACTGCAGAAACAAAGTCGCTGACCCTATAAAACACCTTCCATTATCGGTCCTTAGAAAATAAAAATAAAATACTGCATTTTATAAAATCTGGGACACCATTAACTTTTGTGCCACTAAAAAAAGAGATGTTACCGATTAAACTGTGATACATTCACAACTGAAAGACAAATCCTATTTTGAGAGATGCTGAAATGTGGAATACAAAGGTATGTCTCAGAAAGAATAAAATGTGAAAATGGAGATAAGTGAATCCTGAAAACAAAAATAACTGATTATTTTCAATTAGATTGAAGGAGCAAAAAAGCTATAAAAGTAAAATATTGAAACAAAAGCTTCCAGGATTAATTGTGTGTGTGTATGTATATATGTGTGTGTATGTATATGTGTGTGTGTGTATATCTTCTAATTTTCAGAATTTACTACAGAAAAATGTCACAAAGATGTGTTTTGAAGCTAATATTTAATGTCCCAAAATTATCACAGTAGTCAAGTGATACAGCTAAAAAATAAAAAAGTACACATAATTGAAATTATGGAAATATCACTAATATCTGAAAAAGTAGCCAAATAACCCAAAAGTTAGTAGTAGGAAAGTCCTGGGCTCTGTTATTGTCAGCACAACCAGTTCCAGGGTCTTCAGAAGCACAGTTACTTCTGAAACCTTTCTTTCTATGAACTATAAAAACTTTGAGAATCTCGGGCCGGAGGGTTAGCTCAGCGGTTCCGGCGCCTGCCTCGCAAGCGCAAGGTCCTGAGTTCGATCCCTGGTAACCTACATACGATGCTGGGCTTGGAGACTCACGCCCACCAGCAATCAATACCACATACCACAGTGCCAGGCGTGGTGGCTCACGCCTGTCATCCCAGCACTCGGGAGGCAGAGACAGGAGGATTGCTGAGTTTGAGGCTTGCCTGGGCTACATAGTGAGCTCAGAGCCAGCCTGAACTACAAAGTGAGACCCTGTCTCAAAAAAAAAAAAAAACAAAAACACCTTTGAGAATCTCTATACCCAGTTTGCTCGTACCTAAAGAACAGCAATGTAAGTTCTGCCAAGTACAGTGGCCCTCACCATGTACAAACTAGAGACAGTAAGAAAACTCACCTCTGTTAGAAGAATACAAATAAGGCATGAAAAGAAACATTTTAAAATGCTATCATTATAGACTGAAAGATAAATGAGTTATCAGAAAGCAATAATATCTAAGTATGACCAATATTAACCACTTACACAAGTTTACAAGTTGGACTGATTACAAAACTATTCAACACTGCTAATGGAAATAACTTACATCTTTCACTAATGGAAATAGCTTACATCTTTCATTGCCCAAAAGAGCTACCAAAACAGGAACATTTTAATAAAATGAGGAACAGTAAGTACGAGATGCTTACTTACTACTCTCACTTTATATTGAGCCAATTAAGGGGGAGGCCCACAAGGCCATGGAGCTGACTTAGTCAAACTTGAAACCAGGCATCATCACATGAGTGATTTGATCTAATGGGACAACAGGAAGCTCTGTGCCAGCTCTAATATCCAAGCCCCTGAAAATTACCATGAACGTTCATAATGCTTAATACATAAATGAAAGTCAGCACAAATGGGGAAAAGACCATTCATGGTGACTGATGTGTTTGCAGAAGGCAAAAAAGCAAACAACTGAGGATACAGTCAAAGAAGACCCATCTATATGTATGTATCTAGAATCCCTGCAGTAGATGGAATTAACCACATAGAAATTAAGGAAAATGCTGGGTTCACATGTGGAGAAAATATTAAAAGCTTCACACTGCAGGCAAAAAGATTAAGGAAAAGCAGCTGCAGAGCCAGTTCTAGCATTCAATAAATGTTACAAAACAGAACAGTATAGCCCCAGAGAAAAGGGAAATCAGACGATCGATGGTTAAAATATAGAGAAACTGACAGCAAAGCACGCCTGTGTGTGTGTGTGTGTGTGTGTGTGTGTGTGTGTGTGTGTGTGTGTGTGTGTGTGTGTGAGACAGGGTCTCGCTTTATAGTTCAGGCTGGCCCTGAGCTCACTATGTAGCCCAGGCAAGCCGCCGTGAACTCAGCAATCCTCCTGTCTCTGCCTCCCAAATGCTGGGATTACAGGTGTGAGCCACCAGCCTGGCACTGTGGTATGTGGTATTGATTGCAGGTGGGCGTGAGTCACCACGCCCAGCATTCTATGTGGTTACCAGGATCGAACTCAGGACTTTGCGCTTGTGAGGCAGGTGCTGGAACCGCTGAGCTAAATCTCCGGCCCAAAGCACACCTTTTTAATAAAGCACTAGCAATGTTTACCAACCAATGTACTGCATTCACTGTATGCATATCTGCGCTAATACATGAACACAGGCATATCCTCTAAATTCTAAAGAAAGAAACAGTGGCACAGCCACCACTACAAAAGGATTCCCAAGTGCATCCCGAGAGCACTAGGACTTGGGCAGACTGAGGTGGAAGATGCAGATCAGCTACGGATTCTACGTCCCTCTAAGAGCCCTGGACAAGTTGCCTCCCATTCTGCCCTGTACTCCTGCCTACTGCACTGATTTCTCTATTACATGGAGACAAACGTTTGCCTCCTGCACTGGAAGCGCCGTTCTTCCCTCATCATGGCCCAGTCTCGGCCCAGCATAAGAAAGCCTCTGAACAAACTGAACAGATACTGAGAACTGCTAGCTGTCGTGAAGAAATTTCGTACTGAACACAGAAGAAGCTCTGTCAAGGATGAAGACCTACATCATGCCATGGAGCTGAAGGCAAAAAGCGGTACCACAGGCGCCCTAGGGCCAGTCAACCAGCTTCCAAAAGTGTTTTCAACAAAACTGCTTCTCAAAAAGTGCATATGACCAACTGAGGAAGCAGAGGGGGACAGAAAAGGACACGTGTGAGAGGAGGGAACCAGGGGGAGTTCAGAGGGAAATAAGAGTCCCTCCAGCAAAGATTTGCTCAAACAGAAGCCTACGTACGTCACCTGCCAAGGACAGATGGAGTGTGGTAAGTGACAAGACCAGAGCTGAGGTTTCGCATCTGCACCTGGGGCCCGGGAGAACCTTGGTTTTTTTTTTTCTTTTTCCTTTTAGAGACAGGGTCTCGCTTTGTAGTTCAGACTGGCCCTGAGCTCACTATGTAGTCCAGGCAAGCCTCGAACTCAGCAATTCTCCTGCCTCTGCCTCCCGAGTGCTGGGATTACAGGCGTGAGCCACCATGCCCGGCTAACCTTGGTTTTCTTATGGGACTATCTGCCCCCTCTGCTACAGGGTCAGGCTGTCAGCACTTCGCCCACCTGGAGCACTCTGAGTTAGGCCTGCAGCACTCCGTTTCCCTGCTGGCCCCTCCACTCTCGGCAACTTCTAATATCCTCCTGGCCTGGAGAACGATGGAAGTGGGGACCTCCACAAACCAATCCGTTCCCTTTACTGAGGAAAAACCCAAAGCAAAAGGCTCTGACCCACTTAAGGTCCTTTGCCCAAATGTTACTGGCAGTGCTACGAATTCAAATGCAAATATTCTGTTCCAATCAGTATCAGGGCTACAAATTCTACAGTGAAGGACCTGTGGGAAATAATTCAGGTGGAAAGAAGGGACCAGGAGTCTTGCCCTGAAACTGCCTTAGCAGAGCAAATAGCTGTACTGTGTTTATTTATATGAAGTGAGGGAGATAAAAGATCTCTAGCTCCTCCGTGGCATAGCTATGGTGTAGCTAGCTAAAGTTCACACTGTTTTTCACTTTAAAAATTCAATATTGAAAAGTGTAACCCAAACTATCTGCTGCCACATTTAAGTAATAGCTCATTTCTACTATTTAAAACTGATTTTTACAGAGTAAGAAGCATTAGAGCCATCTGGGGAGGGAAAATATGATTTGAAGGGAAAATATGATTAATGGAGGAACCAAAATATTACACAGTTATTTGATTACAGTTAACATGACCAAGTTTTGTTTTGTTTTGCACAATTAATGATTTACTGACCAAAATGTACTGAACTTTTAAAGAAAATCCCTGCTTTTTCCTATTTAGTGAAGCAGTTACCAACACAAGACTGACCTCTACTGGGAACATCTGTGTTTGTTGGATGGATCATGACTTGTGAAAAATCAAATACGCTAAATCAGATACTTCCGAGGGCTTAGCACATCATCAAGTTCAATTCTCTCTGAAAAAGTAAAAGTGATGAACTTTCTGCAATCAAAATCTTCATAATCTGTCAGCAGTAATTATGTCTAATTATATTGGCATCTTGATTAGTAGAAAGTAGAAACTTAAAAAATGTCAGTGTATTTTAAATGTTATTTCCCAAGATGATTATTAAAACATCTAGAACGCTGAAGCAGTTTAATCCAATCAGAGTTGACCATTCTGTAAATTTTACTTGAAACATTTTAAATATTTTTTTCTAAGTACCAAACAGCTTTTAGAAGTTTGGATTCTTTAAAACAAATTTGCATATGAAAACAAAGGTTTCATTTTTTTAAGTTATGGAGAATTAGTAGGCAAGACAGCTGATGTCATGTTATATTCCCTCTGTGTTTCTGATTATGGTTTAAGATCCCAAGTGATGTACTACTAGACACACGATTCTAATCTTTAGAACATCTCTACAATCCTCTGACTTTGATTATTTAATAGTTTCTGAGCCTAAAACACACACGATTTCAAAATATAAATATAGGGCCGGAGGGTTAGCTCAGTGGTTCCAGCGCCTGCCTCGCAAGCGCAAGGTCCTGAGTTCGATCCCCGGAAACCACATACAATGCTGGGCGTGGAGACTCATGCCCACCAGCAATCAGTACCACGTACCACATATCACTGTGCCAGACATGGTGGCTCACGCCTGTAATCCCAGCACTCGGAAGGCAGAGACAGGAGGATTGCTGAGTTTGGGGTTTGCCTGGGCTACATAGTGAGCTAAGGGCCAGCCTGAACTACAAAGCAAGACCTTGTCTCAAAAAAAAAAAAATTATATATATATATAGGGGCATCAGTAACTAGAGATAAACTGAAATCAAAGATTGAAATTTATCCTGCATAACTTTTTATCAGCAAACAGTTTTGCTATCTTGGTAAATTATCACTAAAATGTTTGTTGCTAGAACACTTCAAAGGTCATGAGATATCAATTGAAACAAACGAGTGAAAGTCCTCTGCATTCTCATTTTAGATTAGACTACTGCAATCAAAATAAAATACTTCAATTTTAAATTTCAATTTTATAGTCTTATTTCTCATGAAAATAATATTCGGTCCTTTTTTAAAAAATAAACTGTTGGGGCTGGAGGGTTAGCTCAGTGGTTCCGGCGCCTGCCTCGCAAGCGCAAGGACCTGAGTTCGATCCCCAGTAACCACATATAATGCTGGGCGTGGAAACACGCCCACCAACAATCAACACCGCATACCACAATGCCGGGCGTGGTGGCTCACGCCTGTCATCCCAGCACTCCGGAGGCAGAGACAGGAGGATTGCTGAGTTCGCAGCGGCTTGCCTGGGCACCATAGTGAGCTCAGGGCCAGCCTGAACTACAACACGAAACCCTGTCTCAAAAAAGCAAAAATAAAAAATAAAAAATAAAAAAATAAACTGTTTTACTAAACATAAAGAACAATCTATTATATATCACTCAAGAAAACTACCTTGTTACTCTTAAAGAAATGCTAGCAGTAACCTGTAAAATTTGAAGAAGTTAAAAGGAGAGAAAAGCTTTCTTTATATTGTCGAGAAAAGACTCTAGAAAAGATTAAAAAATTATTTAAAAATCTAAAAACGAAGCCACAACAACCTCATACCCACCAGAGCTTCAAAGAAAGTCTTTGTTTTATCACTATTGCACAGTATGTTTTTGTGGGAATATTCTGTGGGAAACTCAATGAAAAACCTTCAGCAAATATTTACAGAAAATGATAAAAAGAAATTGGAAATAAATTTGGAAATGTTTAGGACAGTAAAAACACAGCAGCAAATCAAAAAGAAGTATGAGATCTTAAGGTTTTAAAAGTACAGACTAAAACATAACACGTCTAAATATCCAAAAGGGGCTAAACTGCTTTCTGGGAGACAGTACTCTTAGGCAGGAACCTGGAGTTTTCACTTACACAGTGCTTACTGTGTGCTGTGCAACCCATAAACTGAGTGAACTCAAGGATGTTACAAAGAAAATGTACAGTTAATTTATGATGATTTTGATTTATGAATTTAACTGCAAATTAGAAATACCTGAAAAGGGACAGGGATTTAGCTGAGTGGTTCTGGCATCTGCCTTGCAAGCACAAGGCCCAGAGTTCAATCCCTGGTAACCACATACCACAGTGCCAGTCATGGTGGCTCACACCTGTAATCCCAGCACTCCAGAGGCACAGGCAGGAGGATTGATGAGTTCCAGGCTTGCCTGGGCTACATAGTGAGCTCAGGGCCAGCCTGAACTATGAAGTGGGACCCTGTCTCAAAAAAGAAAGAAAGAAATACCTGAAAAGAAGAAGTGCTGAAACAGAACTCAAGGTTGAAGAAATGATCTGTATGGTAGCACACAAAGACAGAAACTATACAAAGATTAAGAGATCTCACAGAGTGAAGTCTAACAAGAGGTTTAGTTAGAGATTCAAGACAGAATAATTGGGATAGAGTTGATATTTGAATCAATGAAGAACTTCAATCTTCTGATTCAAGAAGCCCAAGTACCAACCATGTAGGATAATTCTTAAAGGGTGCACAATGAGATAGAGCATCATAAATCAAACACCACCAAAGACAAAGTAGAAAGTGCCATGCCCCCAAACAAGTCACATTCTCTATAAACGAGTGCATTTAGAGTGGCAGATGACTTCTCAAGAGCAGTAATGGGAGTCGACTGATAAGTTGGAAATAAATTTAGCAAATATAGGATAAAGGAACAGTAACTACCACACACTGAAATAAAACAACTATCAACCTAGAATCCTACCTACCCTGTGTACTCAGTTCAGGCTGCTACAGCAAAGTATCACAAGCAGGATGGCTCATAAAGAACAAACTTCGCAGTCTTGGAGGCCAGAAATCTCAGGGCAAATTACCAGCACAGTCCAGTTGTACGAACACCCCTCTTCTGAGCTGTAGTCAATCAACTTTTCCTTTTATCCCCACATGGCAAAAAGGGCAAGAGCCCTGTCTCTGGAGCCTTTTACAACAGCACCTATTTCACTCAGAAGGGCTGCATTCTCAGGCTTACATGACTTCCCAAAGACCCACATCCTACTCCCATCACCGCTGGGTTAGGACTCCAACATATGACCTGTGGGAACATTCACTCCATCCAGGGAAAAAATATCATTAAAGAATGAGGTTATGCTTCACATTATGTTATATACACTTAAATTGACTAGGATGACAAATTTTATTTTATGCACACACACACAGACACACATATATTTCACAACTTTGAAAATTATGGACCAGAAATCATTATATACTTTAAGATTGCTGTACAGTATATGAACTACATATAAAGCTATAAAAAAGCTTATCTTTTTTTAAAGATAAAATTTTTAAAGTTTTCAGACAAAACCAAGCAAATCTTTACTAGAAAGTAGAAACAACATTTTCTTTACTAGAAAGTAGAAACAATTCATTAAAAAGCATTAATAACAACAGTGGAATAATACCTAAAAATAGAGTAATTATATTAAAGATAAACTGCCTGAATATTACAGTTGAAAATAAAGATTGCTTATGCAGGTGGTTTCTTTAAAAATAACCTGTTTAAGGGTCAGGGTTGTAGCTCAGTGACACTGCACCTGTCTGGCAAGTGCAAGGTCCTGAGTTTGATTCCCAGTACTAAAAATAATCTGTTTATAAGGAAAACATTTTAAAAAGTGCAGAAAAGGTGCACAAAATGCATTATTAGAGATAAAGAGACATTTCATGTTTAAAATGTCAATCTATTATAAAATATACAAATAATGAAGGTCATCAGAAATGTATGATTTTCAATAATATAACTGCAGACAACATAAAATCAGTGTAGAAATGTAAATGATTTTAGCAAGATTATACAGAGAAAAAAAGCTACAAGAACTACAAAATTCACATTTGCAAGTATACATGTATATTAACAAAAACTGACCATATGATAGGCAATGCAACTGATCTCAAAGACTGAAATATGTAAGCCATTTTTCTGATTTCATTGTATTAAAAATCAGTGACAAAGGTAACAGAATGTCAACTAAAAAATTTTAATATAACTTCAACAAGTTCTACCCAAGATTTAAGAAATACATAATTCCAACCTCATAGAGAAAAACAGAATAATATCCACTTCAATTTATGATTATGGTCAATGTGCTAATTTTCTCTAATAACAGAAAACCAAAGTAAAGGAAAGATGTCCTACAGCTCAGTGTCAGAGGTTTCCGTCCACGGCTGTTTGGGCCTCTGGCAACACAGGGCATTACAGTGGGAGTGCTCTGTGGAGGAAGTCTGCTCACCACACATGGTAAGAGAGAGGGAAGCAGAGAAAGTGAAGAAGGAGCCAGGTAGGACCCTGATTGTCTCCTTCAAAAGGACACTCCCAGTGACCTAACATTCTTTAGTCAGCCTTCACCTTTTAAAAGTTCTCCCATAGGGCTGGGGACTTAGCTCAGTGGTTCCAGCATCTGCCTTGCAAGCGCAAGGTCCCATGTTTGATCCCTGGTAACCACGTATTACAATGCTAAGTGTGGTGGCTCATGCCTGTCATCCCAGCACTGGGGAGGCAGAGGCAGGAGGATTACTGAGTTCAGGGCTTGCCTGGGCTACATAGTGAGCTCAGGGACAGGCTGAACTACAAAGCGAGAACCTGTCTCAAAAAAAAAAAAAAAAAAACAGTTTTACCACATAACAACAGCATCACAGGCTGACTACCAAGCCTTTAGCACTTCAGCCTTTGGGAGACATCTGAGATCAAATGTAACAATCAAAACCTCTGCCAGGATAAGAAAAAAAGGATGACTCAAGCCAGTTTTACTCACAAACATTGAACAATACATTGCATATTAACAACAGGATCAAGGTATGCATTCAAATTATAGTACATAATGAGAACCAACCCCCCCCAGCTGAAGGCAGTATTGATTTAATATTAGAAACCAGTTTACTCCATTGACAGATTAAAGGACAAAACCTACAAAATCCTCTATAAATGCAGAAAAGGCATTATAAGATTTCATATCAGCAGCAAACTTTTTATCTCATTTTATGCTTTAGAAATCCAGAGGAGTTTAGCTGACTCCTCTGGCTCAGTTTTACAAAAGGTTACAATCAAAGTGTCCACTATGACCTCACAGGTCACCAGTGACCACTCCCAGATCACTCCCACAGCTGTTGGCAGGCGCCATATTACCACCTCCCCTGGCAAAGACAGCAGCCCCTTACCAATGGTCTCTCCACAGGGCGGCCCACACATTACAGTCGGTTTTCCCTGGAGCAGGCCAGAGGACAAGCAAGGTGGAAGTCATGGTCATTCTGGAACCTAGTATCACAATTGATATCCCAACAATATTGCAAAATTGTTTCTTAGAAGTGTCATAGGCTCAGCCTGCACACAAGGAAAAAGGATTACGCTGGGCATTAACTATCTGAAAGGAGAAACCACTGGAAACTTTCAGTGTTATCTACCATGGAAAGGAAAAACAAAAACTGCCATTGTTTGATGATATATATCGAATATAGAAAGAAAAAAAAGCATAATAAATTTAAAATTGGAAAGTCTAGGGGCCAGAGGGTTAGCT